>WNWK01000369.1:147500-167500 GCA_009830355.1 Cherax destructor | reverse complement strand
TTTAGGTAATTTTTCAGTGTCTTCTTATTAAACAGAAAAACAAAAAACAAAAAAAATGTAACTTTTTTCAAAAACAAAATAATGTTTGTTTTATCTCTTTGCTGAAAATACTATATATTACCATGTTTGAAGTACAGAAAAATATTAAAAAGAAAATAATTCTGTAATGTTTTACTGAGTAAACAATGCATAAAGTACAACCACTACTATACTTTACATGATTCTTTGTTTCTCTAAATTGCAGCAATATCAGATAAAATATGAAATGCTTATTTCAAACAGTAATGACGGCACACAATTTGTATGTGTCACAATGTTTCGCTGGTTCTGAGCATCACTATTTCACATAGGAGCCAAGTGCTAATGGACTCAAGAGAAAACACAGTTGTTCATTTTTTCGTCAATAGAAGTAAACTTACAAACTTACAATAAGCTCATCTATCTTACAGCTTGCTTACACAAGCTGGTTTGTTTTCAACTGGAGTAGAGGGAGCTCATCACAGAATTTTTTTAAAAATTTAACAAGAGGCCTAAAAATTAAACTTTAATTTTGCAAAACTTTTAAATAATAAAACATATATCTAAATTTTTATCAAAATATACTTCTACAAATAACTGGTCTCTGAGCCATAAGCTTAGCCCACACAGTGTTGCCAATCCGAGGGCTGTATTTCAAATCAAAGCTCGACATCACCTGAATCACCAAGGGCTCTAAGGTCTTCTCCACAGACATGGTACGGATTTCAAGGTTCTTTGGATCCCATTTGAGAATCACAGGAGCTCCAGTAATGTAATGATCCAAAGTCATGGCAGCAGGGGGCTGTGATGAGAATGTTCTGCCACGTACTGTTATGTGGGTATTGATGATACTCGGAATGGTTCTCTTTGTTACCTATGTACGTGGATCTGAAATATATATAACATCAAATAAAAAGTGTAAAGAATAAAGGTGCAGAATGTTATATTACGACAAATGCTTAAATATAAAACAATTAAAAGGGTAAAATTACTGCAATGGAGGATTTCAGATTACTATATAAAGAAATGTAATGGGTAACCAACAAAGCTGAACCAGTAAGTAAATATCAGTAATCAGGAAAAATCATCAATATAATGATCACTTTTTTTTAGGTATCAGCACATTAAAGAAGCTACATAAATAAGAAGATAATACATCACCAATACTAGACCTAATATTTGCTTAAATAAATTATCATTGTGAACGCTCTAAATCCTCTTGAATAGAGCAATCACTTTTTAATAGAAATACCATCAGTTACTAAATATGACTTGCAGAAAGCACAACATATACAGGAAAGCCTACACTATTATAGTAAAGGAAATGTTAATGATCTAAATATTTTAGATAGATTTGAATAAAATATTACAAAAGATAAAGTGGCAGATCAGCCAAGCTATGGCGGTTACGTTGCGAAGTATCAGTATTGGTAGGTATTGGCTGATTTTGTTGGTATTGATATCAGTATCAGCCTAAAATTGGGTATCTGTATCAGTGGGTCTCTGCTATTTTTGATAGTACACACTACTGTATTGATATCAGTATCAATAATGGTGGTCTTCTTTAACCAGAGGTTTGGTAAGTTGGGTGAAGAAGGGTAAGGATGTAATGTGGAAAAAGGGTGGGTGGGGAGTGGGGTGGGGGAATAAAGGTAAGTGGTCTAACCACTTTGGCGTATTTTAATAAAGGTGTGAGCGTTGTGTTATTTATGATAATCATAGAATGGGGTATATCACACTACCCATCAGCAGCACACTTGTATACAAGTTGCATACATAAAGGGGGCAGTTGATAGTAGGTATAGTTTTTGCTATTCCTCCCCTTTATTTTTTGCACAGGATGCAGGTTGCAAAGGCTGGTTACTGGGCACTTGCTGGAGCTGGTGGTGGTAGTCGGCTGCTTTGCTGGAGCTGGTTGTCAGCTGAACTGTTTCTGAGGCGGTTTCCTGCCATAGGAGGTTTACAGATGTTACATGGTTGGATGTAAGGTCTCCATAGTTGGGGTGGTTTCAGCCATCTTGGACAGAGAATGGTCTCTGGAAGTTCTCCTTGTGCATGAAACGTACTCTGTTGGAAGGACATCCTGTGTGAATGGCTGCCGACATGCTGTTGAAGGTGGGGATGATGCTTTTACCTAATAAAATGTTATTATATATAAGCCTGAGGAAAGTCCAGTCGTAGTCTGGAAGGTCGGCAAGTTTGAATATGAGGCCGTCATGTCACAGGCTATCAAAAGCTTTGTGTGCATCCCGAGTTGCGATTAGGGCAAGATTGCCTTGTTTCCACAGGCTGTCCACGCCATTGAAGATGATACTGATGGCGGGTTGGGTTCTTCGGTGGGTCCTGAAGCCAAACTGCTCTTCAGTGAAGAGATGATTGAAATCCATGAAGTAGTTCAGTCTATTGGAGATAATTTTTCAAAGACTTTGCCAGTGACTTCAAGATCACCAACCACCTAGATACCCATCAGTTACACAACCTAGGGCAACACAGGTTTAGAGCAGGTCGCTCCTGCCCGTCCCAGCTACTGGATCATTATGACACGGTTCTGGATGCTGTGACCATGGTGTAATAGCGCACAAAATGCGTGATAAAGAAATATCAGGAAAAGTTGGTAGATGGATCTATATTATTATTATAATCAAATAGAAGCGCTAAACCACAGGGGTCATACAGCTGATGGATCTATAACTTCCTGACAAATAGAACACAAAGAGTAATAGTAAACTGAGTAAAGTCTGAGGCAGCTACGGTGAAAAGCTCTGTTCCACAAGGCACAGTACTTGCTCCCATTCTATTCCTCGTCCTCATATCTGACATAGACAGAGATGTAAGCCATTGCTCCGTGTATTCCTTTGCGGATGACACCCGGATTGCCATGACAGTGACCTCCATCGAAGACACCGCAAGACTCCAAGCGGACATAAACCAAATCTTCAAATGGGCCACTCAAAACAATATTAAGTTCAATGAAGAGAAATTTCAACTACTCATATATGGAAAACTTGAGGAAATTAAAACTGTATCAGGGTATACGACAAATTCTAACCATACAATAGAGTAAAAAAGTATTGTGAAGGACCTGGGAGTGATAATGTCAGAGGATCTTGCCTTCAAAGACCACAACAATGTATCTACCGCATCTGCTAGGAAAATGATAGTATGGATGAGAACCTTCAAAACTTGGGACGCCAAACCCATGATGATTCTCTTCAAATCGCTTGTTCTCTCTAGGCTGGAATACTGCTGTACACTAACTGCCCCCATCAAGGCAGGCGAAATTGCTGACCTGGAGAGTGTACAAAGAACTTTCACGGCACACATAAGTACGATAAGGCACCTAAATTACTGGAAACGGTCGAAAGCCCTTGATCTGTATTCCCTGGAGCGCAGGCGAGAGACATACATGAAAATATACACTTAGAAAATCCTAGAGGGATTAGTACCAAACTTGCACACGAAAATCACTCCCTATGAAAGCAAAAGACTCGGTAGGAGATGCAACATTCCCCCAATGAAAAGCAGGGGCGCCACGAGTACACTGAGACAACACAATAAGTGTCCCGGGCCCAAGACTGTTCAACTGCCTCCCAGCATACATAAGGGGGATTACCAATAGACCCCTGGCTGTCTTCAAGAAGGTACTGGACAGGCACCTAAAGTCAGTACCTAACCAACCGGGCTGTGGTTCGCACGTCAGTTTGCGTGCGGCCAGCAGTAACAGCCTGGGTGATCAGACCCTGATCCACCACGAGGCCTGGTCTCAGACCGAGCCGCGGGGGCGTTGACCCCCGAAACCCTCTCCAGGTAAATTCCAGGTAAGGAGATAGATCTGTAGTTCGGTTTATGCTTGTCTTTGTTGGGTTTTGCAATGAATATCATCCATGCTGTCGAAGTATTGATGATGGTATTGGTATCGGAATAAAATTATCTGTAAGTGTGCACGTCCATATGGCGCGTGTGTGTGTGTGTGTGTGTGTGTGTGTGTGTGTGTGTGTGTGTGTGTGTGCATGCATGTGCATGTATGCACGTACATGTGTGTGCAGGTGCATGTGAGCGTGAGTGTACTCAATTACTTGTGGTTGTAGGAGTCGTGCGCGTGGGTGCGTGTGGCGGTAGGGAGGAGAGAGCGAGCCAGAGATTGGTAAAGGTGACGAGAGAGAAATATGAATTACAGTGCTGTATGTACAGTATTACACTCGGACACATTACACTACAACAAAACTATAAGTCAGGGTAACGAACATTCCTAAACACTAATCCAAAATTCCCAACGTTCTATATTTTGTCATCTGCTTGTCACACACACAACAGGCCTAGTGTCTAATCGACATGTGCCTAGGACAAAAAATGGTAACTAACACACACAACACAAATACATTTCTTAGAAAGACAATGTACCGGAATGAGTAACGCCCAAACCCTCTCTCTCCTCCACTTCCGGCTGACCTCACTAGCTCCATCCAAGCACTTGTTTGTTCCTCCTCCCAAACTCCTCACATATACGGTACATATTTCCATTAACTTGTATGTTCCGGAAGTCAACTACAGTTCTAAATATTACAGAACCTCAAATGTAACTCACAACTTTTGATTATTATTACATTCAGAGGGAAGCGCTAAACCCTGTAGAATGGAAGACAATCAGGTTCGAACCAAAGAATCGGAAAACGTGTAAATTCCTTGGATCAAGAGCCCCTCACCAGCATCATGGAACCTCCCTTCAGGGGACAAACTGTGATAGGATTCTCTTGGGATGTAGGCTACATGTACGAGCTAGTGGGTGGGAGCATTCAATTCAATCTCAAAGTCGTGTTTAGATTCATTGGGGCGGAGAAACTGTGCCACTTTCATTACAGCTCTCTGCACCTAGCAGTAAAAACACGCACCTGAATGTTAGCCGTTTGTTGTGGGGTCGCATCTACTTTAAAAATGTTAGAAAACTGCAGTCGTGGGCACGAACAGCCTGATCAATCAAGCTAACATCCAAGACTTGGTCTGGGACCGGGCCGGGGGGCGATGACCTCCGGAAGCAAGAACTCATTTATTAAGTCCTTTCTAAAACGGAAGCAAGAACTCATTTATTAAGTCCTTTCTAAAACGGAAGCAAGAACTCATTTATTAAGTCCTTTCTAAAAATTTCTCTTTTACGTTTAAAGATATTTTTTGTATTTATGTTAATGTAAAAATTAATATTTTTTTACCAAAAGAACTTTAGAAAACTTACCTAACCTTATTATAACAAGCGCAATTTAATTTATCCTAAGCCAACTAAATATATTTTGGATAAGTTTACAATAATTTAATAATAAACAAACAAAATGAAATATATTTTTTTTGTTAGGTTCAGAATGATTTTGCGAAATTATTGCATACACAAATTTTCGCTTGTCTTAACAAGAAGAGCGTTGCTATTTAAGCCAAAATCGCAAGTTTTACTATTTATTGTCAGTCATCATAACTAAAAAAAAAAACACTCAATAATTAAAATAAACACTTATGTTATAGTAATGTTGACTGTAAGAGCCAAGTCAAATCTTAAGGAGTTTTTTAACGTTTATATCTGGTAGTAAAAGTTTGGTCATATTCTAATGCTTAGAGTGGTACTGAGGTCTACATAGTTTGCACTGTGGATGAGAAGGGTCTTATATTGTCCGTTATTAAGTTAGCATCTGTATAGATTGATAAAAAAGTAGCTTTGACATATACGGCACAGCTGAAAAGATAACATCAGTAGCAGAAAGTGCCAACATGTCCTACAGAATTATCAATAAAGACAAATGATTCACCACCACACTGATTAAATTCTTATCACCGATTCAAACTCTCTACGTCACTCTACCATTACTTTCCCCACCTCACAATGTAGCTAATTTAGGTAGTAATAAGAGTGATGAGTTCTGATAGATGAGATTTGTATCATATATTAGAAAATACAGCATCATATATTTTCATTCCTTATACAGTGTACTAATAGTTTCCTCCAGAAATTATTGCGACAACAAATGGCGAACCTGCATGGCGAATCCTGATAGAGGGAATCAAGGGGTAGTGTTTCCAGATACGAGAGAATTACTTTAAACAAGTAGTATATTATAAATGGTACATAACACCGACCACTTGATGAGTAAAGACATGAATCACTGAGGTATCTAAACGAATCATCAATAAAGATACCCAAGTGCTGCACAAATGTCCTACTTGTCTACTCGACACAAAGAGAATGAATCATATCTCTAATAAATTTTGAGCACTCTACAGACCGACCCGAGACAAGACAAGATTTCCCTGATGACTGTCTGATCAAGTCTTTTGTAAAGCTCAAGTGAATGAAGTAACATGTCTCCTGAAAATAATTCCATACACTTTGCAGAAATGAGATATTCGGGGCAATTCAGAAATGGCTATAATAACGCCTAAGACAGAAAATATTTAAATTCCAGATTGGAATTTTCAAAGTAAATCCTGTTTGAGGGAGTTAGCCTTAAAAATAATAAAAACTATTTTGGGAGAATATAATATAGCAGTTGCAAGTGCCTCACAGAGAAATCCACTAATTTTAAGCACTATCAACTGTGCAAGGTCCGTCAAGGCCACAAGCTACTAGTAATTTATTCCTTAAAATATGGCATTAAGTAATTCACTGCAAAAACTGCGGAAGAAAACGTTTCTTGTTATACACACCGTTGATGCAAAACAACAGAATTAAGATCAGTCATGAGAACTGGGCTGCAACGCTAGTGATTCAGAGTTACAGAGAAAGGGTCACCATGACTGATACGAAAATTGCAGTAATCATCAGAGCCCGCATGAAGAATTTTGCTTCCCACAGAGTTGTTTGATATTACTTGCAATCAATGCCCTTATTCGATACCTTAATTATAAATGATTTTATAAAATTTCTAATTTCTCTCAGATCCTTAGTGCATTTTTACACCACTGAATACACAAACTAGAAATTATCCTACTTCAGCTCATATCCAAGCCTAGTCCTAACTAAAGTGTATCAACCCTAGTTAGTGACCCACAACAGTTGACATTTTACTCCTAGTGAGCTTTGCTTCAAGTCCTGCATACAACGCCAAAATCCCAGCTTAGATCCAAACGCAGCGGAAAGAATAGACAGTTGATTTGTTATGGAAGAAAACTAAGTACGTCTGCAATGTGTCTATCCTATTATACACGAGAGTTACAAGGTGGGAACAAAAGCTAGTTATGTTTTCCTGCTATATTTCATCACTTAAAATGGGTTATATATATGAAGCAAAAAGGATATCGTCAAGCATTCCACTATGGGTTCATTAGCTACGACAGCTTCAAAGGTTTCCTTCCAGCAAGAGCGAGGAATCTAATTTAGATGGGATTGGTGGATTCGGTATGGATGGTGAGGTACGTTAAGAATCGTGCTGTATCCTATTAGTACTGTAGTTTGGTTCCGCTCAGCAGTTGTTTTATTAGAGGTGATGTGCAATACCTCTTGGTTCGGTTCTCTGGTAAACAGCTGCCTCGAGTCATTTTCTTCTGTATTTGTTAAATACAGAATCAAATGCTTCGAGAAGCCTGCGACAAAATAAGTAGGCTATAAAAAGGAAACATGACAAGAAGCTTATAAAGGCAGAATACAATTCTAATAATCACACTAACAAAGACTACACTCACAATAGTAATAAAACGAAATTTAAAGAAAAATAAAATATAAATTTTCAAATATATAAATTATAATTTATCATTAAATTTTAAATTTATTATTAATTATAAATATATAATTTATATAAAACATAAAAAATATCATATTATTTTAAAATTGCTTTTAATGAAAATGATTTATTATATTCTCTCAATATATTTTTATAAATTAAAAATAATAAATAAAAAAAGAAATACAGCAGCCTGATGGTCCCCTATACCTTCAGGACAGGAAATGACCTTAATCACAAGTCCATCCACTAACAAAGACTACACTCACAGTGCGAACAACAAACTCTGTGAAGGGAACACAAGAAAGGACCTGAAACTTTCAGAATTAGATTAGTCCAATTTATCATTAAATTCTTCCCAAATTTTATTAATTATAAATGAATCCAATTTATATAAACCAAAAGAAATATCCATATTATTTTCAAAACTGCTTTTAATGAAACATGATTCTATTATATTCCTCTCAACCATGGACTTGCTTGATACAACCTTAAGAACATAAGAACATAAGAAAGGAGGAACACTACAGCAGGCCTGTTGGCCCATACTAGGCAGGTCCTTCACAATCCATCCCACTAACAGAAAATTGCCCAACCTAATTTTCAATTCTACCCATGAAATAAGCTTTGAAGATTCTATTAACTCAAGTTCGAGTCCCACTCAAATCCAACCCCTCTCACTCATGAATTTATCCAACCTAAATTTGAAACTACCCAAGGTCCTAGCTTCAATGACCCTACTAGGCAGACTGTTCCACTCATCAACTACCTATTTCCAAACCAATATTTTCCTATTCCTTTCTAAATCTAAACTTATCCAATTTGAACAAATTGCGGGTCCTCTCTTGAGAGATATCCTCAAGACCTTATTTATATCCCCCTTATTAATGTGAATGAATGGTTCAGAGAACCGACGAGTTGGTAAATTAGACACATATGCAACACTTGTGTATCTTTATTGAGGAAACGTTTCGCACACAGTGCTTCATCAGTCATACAAAGGAGAATCGTGAAGAACAGGAGGAGTGTGAGGTTGATGGACTGACAACATCTACTCAAGATTGAGGGCCTGACAACCTCACACTCCTCCTGTTCTTCACGATTCTCCTTTGTATGGACTGATGAAGCCACTGTGTGGCGAAACGTTTCCTCAATAAAGATACACAAGTGTTGCATATGTGTCTAATTTACCCCTTATTAATACCCATCTTCCACTTATATACCTCGATCATGTCTCCCCTCATTCTTCGTCTTACAAGTGAATGTAATTTAAGGGTCTTCAATCTTTCTTCATACGGAAGATTTCTAATGCTATGAATTAACTTTGTCATTCGTCGCTGAATGTTTTCTAACGAATTTATATCCATTCTGTAATATGGAGACCAGAACTGAGCTGCGTAATCTAGGTGAGGCCTTACTAATGATGTATAAAGCTGTAATATAACCTCTGGACTTCTGTTGCTTACACTTCTTGATATAAATCCCAGTAATCTATTTGCTTTATTTCTTACGCTTAGGCATTGCTGTCTTGGTTTAAGGTTGCTGCTTACCATCACCCCCAAGTCCTTCTCGCAATCTGTATGGCTAAGTTCTACGTTATTTAACTTATAAGTGCTTGGGTTATGGACACTCCCGAGCTTCAGAACCTTGCATTTATCTACATTGAACTGCATCTGCCACTTTTCTGACCACGAATTAAGTTTGTCTAAATCTTCCTGAAGTTCTATGACATCTATGTTTGAATCAATTATCCTACCTATCTTCGTGTCGTCGGCGAATTTGCTCATATCACTAGTAATTCCCTCATCAAGGTCATTGATATATATTATAAATAACAATGGGCCTAAGACTGATCCCTGTGGAACACCACTTGTTACAAGTCCCCATTCGGATTTAACCCCATTTATGCACACTCTCTGCTTCCTATTGGTGAGCCATGACTCGATCCATGACAGCACTTTTCCCCAATGCCATGAGCTGCCACTTTCTTTAACAGTCTCTGGTGCGGTACTCTATCAAAAGCCTTACTAAAGTCTAAATAAACAATATGGAATTCTTTATCGTGATCAACAGCCTCAAAAGCTTTACTGAAGAAGGTTAATAAATTAGATAGGCAGGAACGGCCCCTCGTGAATCCATGCTGGGTATCATTAATCAAATTATGGTTATCTAGATGGCTTCTAATAATATCAGCTATAATTGACTCTAGTAATTTGCCTACAATTGAGGTCAGGCTTATTGGGCGGTAGTTTGACGGTAGTGACTTGTCCCCTGCTTTAAAAATAGGAATTACATTAGCCATCTTCCACATATCAGACACTACACCTGTTTGAAGAGATAAATTAAAAATGTTAGATATTGGTTCACAGAGTTCCATTTTGCATTCCTTAAGAACCCTTGCAAAAAGCTCATCAGGACCCGGCGATTTATTTTGTTTCAGTCGGTCCAGCTGTTTCATTTTGAAAATCAATTGGATGGTTAAAGTCTCTCACATGAATAAATAGAGCATTAGAATCTTGTCCAGTTCTAATGCTATATTTATGTTGTTTTAATCTTAGTTCAAGACTTTTACCAGTTTGACCATAATAAACTTTATCGCATATTTTACAGGGAATCTTATAGACATCCGTCAGCATTTTGGGGGGAATTTTTTATCAAAAGTCTTTTTACTGTATCAAGATTTTTAAATACAACTTTGATATTAAAATTCTTAAGAAAGGAAGGCATATCAACCAAGTTTTCATGGTAAGGGAGAACCAACATATTTTTGGTTGAGTTTCAGGTCCTTTCTTGTGTTCCTCTTCACAGAGTCGTGCGTTGTTACGCTACTGAGGTGTAGTTTTTGTTAGTGTGATGTGACTGTGAGGTGTATTCTGCCCCTTTATAAGCCTTCTTGTCATGTTTCCTTTTATAGTTCCTTGATAATGTGAGTAGTCACGAAAGCGCTTGGAATTCTTCTATTTTTTTCATAGTGGTTGTCTTGCATATTTTGATATCACCTGTTTACTGTGATCTTTTTGCATATATATATATATATATATATATATATATATATAAATTCGTGCTGAATAGGTAAACTTGGTCAATTAGCAAGAACTCATTTAAAGAAACCCCTCTTACGGGCCCTAAGTATGCTATGGAGAAGGAACATACACAGGTGAGATTCCACAGTCGCTAAAAACAATGGATATAGCCCAACTCCATAAAGGTGGCAGCAAAGCAATAGCTAAGACCTATAAGCCAATAGCTTTAACGTCCCACATCATATAAATCTTTGAAAGAGTTCTAAGAAGCAGGATTGCAAACCACTTGGACTTCCAACAATTGCACAATCCAGGGCAACATGGGTTCAGAGCAGGTCGCCACCGTATCATCCTTTGCAGACGATACTAGAATCTACACGATGAGCAACGGAGAACAATATGATATTTAATGAAGACAAATTCCAACTACTCCGTTATGGAAAACTGGAGGAAATAATAGCTAGAACTGAGTATACTACAAACTATAAATCACACAATAGAGCGGAAAAGTAATGTGAAGGACCTGGGAGTGGTAATGTCTGAGGATCTCACGTTCAAAGATCACAACAGTGCCATTATCACATCTGTGAGGAAACTGACAGGATGAATAATGAGAACATTCAAGACAAGAGATGCCAAGCCAATGATGATCCTTTTTAAATCACTTGTTCTTTCTAGGCTGGAATACTGCTGTACATTAACATCTCCATTCAAGGCAGGTGAAATTGCAGATCTAGAGAATGTACTGAGAACCTTTACTGCACATATAAGTTCCATCAAACACCTTAACTACTTGGAATGCTTGGAAGCACTTGGTTTGTACTCACTGGAGCGCAGGCGAGAAAGATACATTATAATCTACACCTGGAAGAACCTGGAGGGACTGGTTCCTAATTTGCAAACAGAAATCACTCCCTACGAAAACAAAAGACTTGGCAGGCGATGCAACATACCCCCAGTGAAAAGTAGGGGCGCCATTAGTACACTAAGAGAAAACACTAAGTGTCCGGAGCCCAAGACTGTTCAACAGCCTCCCTCCAGCCATAAGGAGAATTACCAATAGACCCCTGGTTGTCTTCAAGAGAGAGCTGAACAGATACCGAGTCTGTGCCGGATCAGCCGGGCTGTGGTTCGTGCGTTGGACTACGTGCGGCCAGCAGTATCAGCCTCGTTGATCAGGCCCTTATCTACCAGGAGGCCTGGTCATGGACCGGGCCGCGGGGGCGTTGATCCCGGAATACTCTCCAGGTAGACTCCAGGCAGGCAGGAACACCACTACCTCGTCAGCGATGCTCCTGCAACCCCATCCATCTTCCTGTTCAATACCATCACCGTCAACCGCCGGCGGGGAAAAGCTCGTTATATTACGCCAGGTTTAAGAGAGTTCAGCTTGGCACGGTACTGAACGGCACGGCAACCACTTGCATGATATGATCAAACATAAATCACATGTTTATCATCTATCTACCATTATCCTCCCCAGTCCCGAGAGACTCGATCGTTTATACTGGATTAATTGTACAGTCTATGCAAGAATATGCCTGGTGTAATTCACAGGCAATCTGGGTATATACTGTTCATATATATGTACACACTGGAATTATCATTAACCCCTATTTTAGGGATTAAAGTATTCTTACTATTTATATACAGATAAACAGCATCCTTGATGACCCACGTAAAGTCGATAAGGTTTAAACTCAAGTAACGACGTTGGCGACATTATCGAGGGAGAGGGATGAGCTGGGAGAGGGTTACTTCCGCCAGGGAGCATCGACAGCTGGGAGCCTCAGGCAACTCCTGCCTTCCCATCCACCCCTGACATACCACAAGGATGACGTCAACACCTACCACATCCTACTCCAGGAAACCAGGACTTATATACGTATGTCATCACCCACCTTCACAGAAGTATAGATGCCTATTAAGTTAAGCAATGCTGTACGTAACATTCTCAAGTAAATATTGAAAATAAATAATTTTTAAAACGTTAGGTAATCTTAGATCAAATCTAGATAATTTACTATAGTACCAATGTATTTCTAATAATGGTTTATTGTAACCATAAATGTATAACAGTCTGTTAACACGAGCTCGCATTTATACAGGCTTATTGTTATGTCAAAGGAATTGGAATATGATTATGAAATGGTTACGTCAACAGCACTACCTTGAAGACAAGATAATCTTTATTCAGGTTTACTTCATATAGTTTAACCCCCCACCCCGTCAATCATAGAGGCCGACTATTGCGGTTTCTCGTCACAGTTATTCTGGGAGGAGTAAATCTCCATGCCGCTAGACGAGTGTTGGGTTCACCCACCACCGCAACACCAACACACCTAGCAGGACACCGCCTCGTATACCTTTGTAAGGACACCGCCTCTTATACCTTCGTAAGGACACCGCCTCATATACCCTCGTAAGGACACCACCTCATATACCCTCGTAATTGGCAAATATGGAAAAATGTCTTATTCTATTTGAGGTAGTTATGTATACTGTTAAACTTGCTGGAAGTTTTCACGATGCCTAGTATGGGCCAACAGGCCTGCTGCAGTGTTCCTCCTTTCTTATGTTCTTATAGCATCCTTCTACAAGTGAGGGATCAGCTGGGTCGTGATGGCTATGTTGGCCTGGGGTTCGCTAGCACAACAGCCTGGTCGGGCTGCGGGGGTGAAAGAGCCCTCGAAACCGGGCACAGGTACGCTCTGCATAATATGGTCAACTGTCTTGCCGTCATACTGTATACCTGGAGGGGGTTTCGGGGTCAACGTCCCCCGCGGCCCAATTTATGCAGCGTTAACTTGAAAATTTCATTCGCAATGAAATGTTAAAAATTGTTTAAACCAATCACAATGACAACATGTAGGTACTCTGGTAAATTAGACACAATTGCAACACTTGGGTATCTTTATAAAGATACCCAAGTGTTGCAATTGTGTCTAATTTACCAACTCGTCGGTTCTCTGAACCATTCATTCACATGTAGGTACTCTCTTCCCAAGGAACATCAGATACAAGAAAAACATAGGTAGGATGACCCACTGAGTCCTTGGGACGAAAGTACTGAAGACTATTTTTGACTTTTAAATTTGGATATTTTGCATTTTATATACTGCCTGTTTTTTTTTTTTTTAATATTTTGTACACTACCCAGGCTTTAAGTCAAAGGGATAAAACAAGAAAAGGGGATGGTGGGTGAACTGCATATTGTTAGATCGAAAGAAAACATTAGATTCAATACTCAATCATTGACGTTCACAATGCAGAACAGGCCAGAATAAAGTGCTCGAGTGAATCAGAGACTATCTGAAAGACAGAACATACAGTAAACATTCAAGGATAACACGAGATGAGCGAGGGTGATCACAGGATCAGTATTAGGACTCCTAATATAAGGAAATGACCTTTCAGAAGGTCATAGGTTTGCTTACTGGTGATGTAACAGTAATGAGAGATAAGAACTGGTGAAGACCGACAGGCACCAGAGATACCAAGTCAAGCTACAGAAGTGGTCCAACCAGTAATTGTTTAATCAGAGGTAGTATGTTTGTAGACAGCAATCATCCATGGTCATATGGGTGTGAAATGGATGCCTGTTAAATGAGAATGTAAGATGACAGGTACTAAATCTTTCAAACTTTCACTTACATTCAGAGTACACTTATTTGTTTTCCTACATTTTTAATTGTCCTTACATCAGCTACACACCAGTGACCGATGAAGAGTCAAGTGTTCTATCACGGTCACAATCTGTGATCATTTGGTTAAAATCTGCGTCACGACATTTTACCTGACATGAAAAATTACTAAAAATTTCTTATTCCTGCAAAATAACCTTTTCGATTTACGAGGCCTGGTCCGAGACCGGGATGAAAAAGCGATGAAAAGGAACCGTTAACCGTTAAGGTCTCACTCATAAACACAGGCGAGGCTCGTGGCTCCAACGTGGTCTCACTCATAAACACAGGCGAGGCTCGTGGCTCCAACGTGGTCTCACCTAATCATCATGTGTGGAAACTTTAAACGGTAAGGTTTGTAAGCAAACTAGTTCCAGAGTCAAGAGGAATAAATTATGAGTGGCTAAGAGAACTGAATCTAATAACCTTAAAGGAGAGAAGATACGATTATGACGTATAAAATACTAAGCAGAAATGTGAGGATCAGACACAAAGATGGAAGCTTACACGAGTCACTGAGGTGTAAGAAATACTACTAAATTCTTAGGCTGGCTGAGAAGTGGAATGAGTTGGATAAATGAGAGGCAAATTAAATACAGATCCAAGAGTACGTACGATACATATAAAGCCAGAAATCAGTATTACCGGTCGAAGTAGTTCAAAATGGGGGAGTGTCAAGAGATGATACTCAACCCTCAAACACAAATCAATAATGAGTACACGCGCACAGATACCAACACACCGCAATATTACAGAGCACAATACGGCTAAGTCACATGCACTACTCCCTCTTTCACCTGCACCCATTAATTCCTTCAATGAGATTCCCCAGGTGTAAACGCTGCTAGTGACGTATGCAGCTGACGACAGACATGAATGAAATTCTGTATTGAACTGTGCGCGGCACGGTTATCCACCGCCAACTCACGCACCTGTGTGTGTGGGGGGGGGGGCTCCGCTTGCAATCAAGATCTCGTTATCAATGATCAATGTCAGGTATAGATACACCCACACAATTTCCACACATTATACGTAGTAGGTTGGTATACAGCAACCATCCAGGGAGGTGTCATAATTATGAAACGGAAGCCTATCAAACAGTTTGTACTCTAATAATGTTGGTAAAATTACCGACAATGTGTTAGGTAAAAGGACACAAGTGCCACTAATGCTACATTTTATTGGGGCAACGTTTAGCTCTCCAGGAGCTTTGTCAAGCCGTTCGTAACGGCTTGAAAAAGCTCCTGGAGGGCGAAACGTTGCCACAACAAAATGTCGCATTAGTGGCATTGTGTCCTTTTACCTAACAACAGTTTGTACTCTGGTTGGATTGTTTATATCTTAATAACATTCAGCTACTAACACAGTATGGAAACTTCTACTTATATTCAACATATACTGTGGGTTTCATAAAAACTATTATTTCTGTAAGATTTTTTTTTTCCAATTTAGGAGGTCTTGTCTGAAACCTAGTCGTGGAAACGGTGGTCCAAATAATCATTAACATACAAGAAGAGATTAGTATCGCTGTCCACGAGAGGCACCAGAACGCAAACTTCAGCAGAAGACAGTTTCCTTGCGCGTCCCAAAGTGACCCAGTTCCTGCAGGCGCATCGACCACACGCTAAGTAAAGCTTCTTATATGATATATAATGCAGTAAAAACTGGAGGGGAGAGTGAGCCACCTTGGTCGCGTGCCTCAGCAGCTGGGCCACCACACGTAAGTCTCGCACACAACTCACTTAAAAAAAAAAACAGGGTATTCATGGAAAATCTATTTTTATCTTTAATATGCGTCGATGTGTCGTGGTATAACTAACCAGTTCCATACCATCAGAAAAACACAAGTTGGCCATCCTGTACTTGAAATTGAACACTGCCTCGAAAACCAGGCCCCAAACATAATTTTGCTCTGTATTTTGAATCTAAGACGCCTTAAAAAAAAGTATTACTGTGGTAGCAGGAAACGTCCCAGTAGTAGTTCAGATGATCAATTAAACACAAATATACTACTGTCATAATTTCGCATTAAGAGAGCATTTCAGAGAACAAGCAAACAGTGAAAATGAAATTAATCATATATCTACAAATAACTATCTGTTACGAAAGACCGCGGGGTTAAACATGTCAAATTCAGACAACCACATAGAAGTCGACTTACATGAACACCAGACTCGAACAGTGTCACACAAAGTCTTAGAAGTTTTCCAGAGGAAAGTGGACTACTCACTACCTGCAACAAGTGCCAGATCAGCCAGTTTAATCGATCAACAAAGTCTGACCTCAAGCCGCGCTGCGAGGGTAGAAGAACTCTCGAAACAATTCACAGGTATGTTTAATGTAAAGTTTTCACAAAATTAATTTTCAACAATAAAAATATTGACTGGTAATAAATAATGATCTTGCGTAAATCTGAAGGAAGGTAGTACGAATCTCATGACTTTAAACAGTGCCTCAGAGGAAGAGTTTAATGGCACTAAACACGCTACAGACTTGTACTATTAAGGAAAAACAGATTTTAGTTGGATGGGTATGCACCCCATACCCATCCTGTGGGCGGTAGTCAAAGGATGATGTATTTAATTAAATTAGAAAGACTCAAGTCCCTCTCTACAAGCAGTGAAAGAAGCTACACACCTCAGAGGCCTTTTTTTAAGAACGAACGACACTTAATTAAATACAACACGTGCCTGTGATATACCTCTAACCAGTTTCTATGGCTTATCTCCCCTAGCCACCTGCCTGAAGCCAGGCTTCCCTGTTCTGAATCTGTTTAACCAGGCTGTTGGTGTTAGCGCACCGCTGTCTCCCACAACCTGGTTGGTCTGGCACTTAGGTAGTGGTTCAGTTTTATCTTGAGACTTCAACCAATAGCATATTTATCAAAATAAGAAAGAGAAACGCTAGTTAGAGAAACCGAGTGTCTAGTTCTACATGAAAATCAAATACAGTGACCAGGACAAAAAAAAAAAATACTTGTGTAAAATCTAAAGCAAAACTGATTTTTAGATTGGTCTTCTGCGTAAGGAATATAAAAGTTTCACTGATGTTGACAAAAGAAATGATAGAAGTCCTAGGGAAAGTGTCTAATGACATCCTTAAAATACATGAGGTGCTAATCTTTAGAATGAAGTGCCAACCTGAAGGACCAGAGGTGTCACTCTGAAGGACCAGAAGTAAACCTTTAATGGGTTTCCAGTTTTCCTACCCCCGCAGCCCAGCCCTGGGTTTGGCTTGTTAATTTAAATAAGAGTGATAATTAAAAAAAAAGGGGCAATCTTGAAAGACTATGTTCCAACCCTACATACCAGAGGTGTTAACTTTAAAGATCAGGTTGCAGGAGGCTAAGCAGTGAGTGATGGTAACCGAGGTGACACATGTTCCTTTAAGGAAGAATAAGTCACAACAGCGTAGCTGAATTAACTCACTATTAACCCACAATTTGTAAACATTAAATGAGTTTCTAGTTCGTAATGGATTGTTATCACATCGGGGTGTGGCTTGATAATTGTCTAAGACGGACAGAAACGTCTAAAGTTTCCTCTGCAACTGTGGGTTAGTGGTGATGGGTTAATGGTGAACGTGCACTTTTAATTACACAAGTCATTAACCCCGATGTGTTCTTGCTAGAACCACTACCTTCGTTCCAACTTATAGCTAAAGTCAACCACCATTATGCCACTAGACTGGTTCCAACTTATAGCTAAAGTCAACCACCATTATGCCACTAGACTAGTTCCAACTTGTAGCTAAGGTCAACCACCATTATGCCACTAACTTAGTTCCAACTTATAGCTAAGGTCAACCACCATCACAGAAGGAATGTATCACATACAAAATTGCAGAGACCTCATTGACACCAAAACTTATTTGAGGTCAAAGGTCGTGAGCGCAATTCCCTGGGCCTATGCGCAAGAAACTCTTCAAATTATATCCTAGAATTTGTATTGATAGTCACTGGAGGGCGAAACGTCTACAATAAAGATACCCAGATGCTGCATGTGTCTAATTTTCATCTTGTCTGTATTGTGTACCATTCATGTACAACTTGTAAGACACTGCAACATCATGGAATCTGGGTTCAGAGGACATCTCCACAACCTTCTTCACTTCTACTAACCCGTCCCTTGGGTATGACCTAATTCCACTGGGAAATTCCGCCTACCAGTGACAATGCCTTCGTCTGCTACCCGTCCCCTTTCACCTGACGCCAGTATATAAGCGCCAGCCTTCTTGCCTGTGCTCCAGATTTTTCACGACTACGGTGCTCTTCACACCAACTCTAAGGCATCTTTTGAATATAGTTCTACCGTCTTCAAATTATGTCCTAGAATTTGTATTGATAAAGCCACTGGAGGGCGAAACGTCTACATTAAAGATACCCAGATGTTGCATATGTGTCTAATTTTCACAATGTAAGAGTAAATATAATTATCCCTTTCAACAGGTGAAAGAGATTATGTAAATTTTAACAGATTTCTTTTATAAAATAATTAAGGGAAAAGTAATTAATGAAGGGGAGGAACTCGCAACAGAGAAGAAACTCACGATGGGAAGGAAAGATGAAGAATTAGACATGTACAACATCTGGGTATCTTTATTGTAGACGTTTCGCCATCCAGTTCCTTTATTAATACTAACTCAAGGACTTAACTGGAAGAGACTAGAACTATAACGAAGCACTGTATCTACAATAAAGATACCCAGATGTTGTATGTGTCTAATGTTTCATCTTGTCAGTATAGCATACCATACAAGTGATGGAAATGGAAGGAAAACTCAAAGAGGGATAGAGAATCCAGGATAGGGAAAATAAAACTCAGGATGGGGGAAGGGAAGGGAAGGAACACTGAAGATGGGTAAAGATGAAAGATTTACCAGGAGAGTCAGGATAAGGGAAGGGCGAAAAGAAAATTGAATATGGGCAGAGAAGATCAAAGACTCGCCAGGAGACCTTAGTATAAATCTGAAAGTACGAATGCAGGATATATTTACGAGGACTGCAGGGTTTAAGAGTCGCTTCCCGATGGTTTCAGCCCCACCCGTTCTGTTAACGTTTCTCTATATGAAGAGGTTTATCACGTCTGTTTGATAAAGCTCTACATAAAGCGAAACGTCACAAAAGTCAAGACGACAGCAGGGACAGCAAGTGTCCGGAGAAAAAAAAACCTTCTCCCTTCTTCCCAGGGCAAGACTAAGTCATCAAAAAAGAAGACATACAACACTCCCCCACCTGGGGAGCCAATGCCAGGTCACTTCATGGAAAATACCCTGACCGAGACCATACCCTGCGAACCACTTCGTACTGGAGCTCGTCACAAAAGCTTGCTCTGCATCAGTGTTCTTTCCTTTAAGAAGCGAGTGTAAGAAGTGTTGCCCTGACACTTCCCGTACACTCGGTTGTCAACAACACTATCATAAACCCGATAAGGTGGTGAGGTACGAACCAGTTAGCATCTTTGTATGACAAGTAAACTCACAAGAGGCGCACAAACAAAGGTACATACAAGGTGTTAACTATGTGGATGACAACGACACCGAAAGACAGACGTGCTTAGTCCCAGAGCAACTGAGGAGTG
>WNWK01000369.1:0-142500 GCA_009830355.1 Cherax destructor | reverse complement strand
ACTTTGAAAGGGTGACCTCCCTCTCACTTTGAAAGGGTGACCCTCCCTCTCACTTTGAAAGGGGTGACCCTCCTCTCACTTTGAAAGGGGTGACCCTCCCTCTCACTTTGAAAGGGTGGACTTCCCCTCAAAAGATGGCTTTCCCTGTCACTTCGGTTAGGTAGTTTTAAGAACGCTTTGACAGTGTAGATCATTCAGCGCTCTTCACAATAAACAAAATTACAAGACACACACACACAATAAAAACAAATTTAACACACACATACTAGCATTTCTCTCTCTCTCTCTCTCTTTGGGAAGGTGCTTCCCCCCCCCCCACTCTTACGCTGGAATGGTGGTTGATCCACAGGGAAGGATGTTAACACTGCTCACTGTGGAAGATATTGCAATTCACCCCACTCACTTGAGTAGAAGGTTGAGTTGACCTCAACCATTTGGATAGAGGGCTGAGCTGAACCCAAGCAATCGAAAAGAGGTTGGACACAATCAGATTAGATAGTGTAGTTAAGCACAAAGGCTAGACAATCAGATTAGACAATTTAAACAATTAGAATAGACGTAATCATAGGTATACATCAGAAAATGAACAATCATTGAGGAAATTAGCCTCACTCTCTGGAGGCGGCGGATATTTTGGGGGGTTTCGGTCATACTCCACGGGACTGGGCCTAGTTCCCAGTTCGCCTGCGTGTGCGTCCCCTCGCTGCTGAGATCGATCAGGGAAGGGGAGGGGCTCTGGGTGGGCAGAGATCCTGCCTCATCACAGGAATGGCACCCAAAAAATAAAAAACCTACGCTATGATACCAGACCTTTCCTGGCACTGGAGAACTGGTATCTCTTCTTTTGTTACATACACAAATAGGTCAATATATTAACAAGATCTAGAGTTTGTTTTTCCCCCAAAGTATTAAAATAGGTTTGTATTGGGTGAAACGGATGTGTATGGTAAGAAAGGTGGAAATATAAACGGCTGTGGCCTGATATCGTTTAAGTTACATCCCCCACACACACATTATATATATATATATATATATATATATATATATATATATATATATATATATATATATATATATATATATTATAATCAGGTAGGTTTAGAAACTCCACGAAAGCTAAGACAATGTAAAGGATGTGGGGAGGGTAAACAAAATTGCAGTACTATTATAATGTAGCAATGAACAGGGATACATACTGAAGAACACTAATATTTATGAACAATAAACATGTTGCCGCTATGGTTTCTAGCACGTTTAAAAAATATGCAGAATTTTCAGGAATTAGATGATAATTTGTAGTGTATCTAAATACTCCAACAAATAATGTAGTTGATATTGCCAACAGTATGTCAACTGACATGTAATTCCTTCATGTTTGCTTACAGGGTAAGTGGCACTGCCCAATATACATACTCAAGGCAAAAGTCTAAACTCGCACATGCATTAGGCATCTCCCGCTGGCCACACCAAACCGCCGAAGAACAGAGAAGTGAACTAGTCTAGGTGATTTGTCAAATCTTGATGCGTGTCTCACTATATTTCTACTCGCTGCCTAAAAGACGCATCTGAATTCCCAAAAGATTAAATGTTCGACGATAAAACAGTGTAAATGGCTTAAAAAATTGCAACTCATGTGCATCAACTAACATTAACAAGGAACTTTAGTAATACGAACAATAAAATCAAAGCACTTCCAAACCTCGCAGTAATTTATAACACGTGCAGTGGATGAAATTTATCATAAAAGCTGTCAAAACTTTAAAAAGAAACCTCGCAAATTCTTACCCAACAAGACTTACACAAGTCATTGCAAGTGTCTCCAAACTTTAAAAGTCCATTAAATCAGTATGAGACAAGAAATACGCAGAGAAAAAGTGGCAAATGTGTGCAGAGGTGAGAGAGATCAGTGGGTCAGGTGGGACCTTAAAGGTTGGAGGGGGTTAGCTCTCTCAACAGGATACAGTATATACACCAACGGGCGTGTATTACAGTATATATATATATATACATTGAGTTTACTTTAATCCATATCTTAGGGATTAATGTATTCTTGTTTGGTGATGTACTGGTTATCTGCAGCCATAGTGAACCTTCGTGCAGTCGATAGGTTTTAAACCTAACAAACCTAGCAGCCCTGGGCAGCAGATGCAGCGGCAGTAGTCTCCTCAGTTACTCTTGGCGCAGACGCTTGCTAGGGCGGGCCTTACGGGCACATGAGTCGGCAAAAATTCTAGCCTGATCTATACATGGGTGTTCAGACTACCATCGTGTGCATGTGACTTCTCTGGGGACGAGACGCCCTTCATGGATATATACTCAAACTAACAAAGAAATAATTTCTATACCAACCCCAAATTTGTATTTCGGTGGTTAGGAATTACACCATAGTATAACTGGTTCACCCGACAAAAGTAGCATCTCACAATTAAGAACATAAGAATGAAGGAAAACTGCAGTAGGCCCACTGGCCCATGCCAAGCAGGTTCAACTCTCCCCCAAACACCCACTCGTACACCCGTCCAACTTAAATTTAAAGCTACCCAAAGTTCTCACCGCACTGACGTTACCTGGCAGTTTGTTTCACTCTTCTATAACTCTTGTTTCCCAACCAGAACTTCCCTATATCCTTTCTAAATCTAAATTTGTCTACCTCATCCACTGTTTTGAGTCCTGTCTTGGTTCGATACATTCAACACGTTTGTATTCCCGTTTCCCATTTGTACACTTCAGTAATATCTTCCTAAGTTTAAGCCTTTCCAGGAATGCAAATTCAGTACCTTCCATTTCTGATAAATGGAATAATCTTCGTCATTCTTTTTCATTTCCAGCATCTGCTGGGAATTCTCTTTTCCTCTAATCCCAATATAATTTCATATTAATCACTCTTTAAAACTTGAAGCATCTGAAATCCCTATGTACACGAATACTGTAAACATATTTAATGTGTTGAGCATATAGAATTTCTGTAAAAAAAAATGGAAAAAAAAATCCATAATCTTCCCTCAACAGCAAGCAGAAAAGAACGCAACAGTGTCGAGTCTTGTGTAAGTTCTAGCTTTATATAGTATATTAATAATACAATTACTATACAACAGATAAATTACAATCTCTCATTTCTCTCATTCTTAATAGTTTTCTAACATTTGCTTATGAAGAGCTGAACGCTACAACAGAAAAAAAAATATATGGGATTTACTCTCACTGATCAGTCTATTTATGATTTATATCATACGCTCTTCAGCGTTCAAATATGCAATAAGTTTTCTTATTTTCCTACAAATGTTCATATTTCACTTATTTTTTAAAGAAAATGTGAAAATTTAATTAAAAAAGCTATTTACATAACCACATGGCCCTCACTAGCCTAGCTCAACACTAGTAGCTAATGACAGGTTACTTTAGTACCACAGTCCTACTTACACTGCGTACATACACACAAGTCAATGACTAGGGATATATAGTCCCAAGCTGTGTACCTGGAGAACTGTTTCACAAGTCTTTGGTTTCCTTTACACTGTACTGCTGAAACATGCCACTGCGTGCGCACTCACCGACGTTAAAACATCGTTCCACGCTTTCCTACTGTTGCTAGATAGGTGCTGCCCCTTGTTAATTATTTTAAGTGCGGCAACTTATCTCTTGGTGGCGATCAAAAAAAAATTATGGAGAGAGGAAAGTGTCCTCTCCCTCCTCAAGCCCTTTCCCTCTCCCTTCACACGTTCGAAAGCAACGTACCCAACTGCGTTTAAGACCTATAGATAGACCATACCATCAAACCATTAAGGCAGCAATTCACCGAGTCTAAGTCACTAGCATCAAGGATATGTTACTTCCTAAAATAGGGTACGATAAATTATATATGCCGAATAAGTAAAACTTGCGGTTTTGGCTTAAATAGTAACGCACTTCCTGCCGAATAAGGCAAGCGAAAATTTGTCTATGCAATAATTTCGCAAAAAATCATTCTGAACCTAACGAAAAAAATATTTCATTGTGTTTGTTTATTAAATTATTGTAAACTTATCTAAAGTATATATAGTTGCATTAGGCTAAATTAAATTGCGCTTGTTATAATAAGGTTAGGTAAGTTTTCTATGGTTCTTTTGGTACAAAATTATTAATTTTTACATTAACATAAATGAAAAAAAAATGTACCTTTAAACGTTATGAGAAATTTTTAGAAAGGACTTAATTTTAAATGAGTTCTTGCTAACTGACTATTTTACCTATTCAGCACATTATATATATATATATATATATATGTCGTGCCGATTAGGTAAAACTTGCGATTTTGGCTTAAATAGCAACGCTCTTCTTGCCATATAAGACAAGCGAAAATTTGTGTATGCAATAATTTCGCCAAAATCATTCTGAACATAACGAAAAAAATATATTTCATTGTGTTTGTTTATTATTAAATTAATGTTAACGTATCTAAAATATATTTAGTTGGGTTAGGCTAAATTAAATTGCGCTTGTTGTAATAAGGTTAGGTAGGTTTTCAAAGTTTCTCTTGGTACAAAATTATAAATTTTTACATTAACATAAATGAAAAAAATATATCTTTAAACGTATAAGATAAAATTTTAGAAAGGACTTAATTTTAAATGAGTTCTTGCTAATTGACCAGTTTTACCTAATCGGCACGACATATATATATATATATATATATATATATATATATATATATATATATATATATATATATATACCTGGAGAGAGTTCCAGGGGTCAACGCCCCTGCGGCCCGGTCTGTGACCAGGCCTCATGTTGGATCAGAGCCTGATCAACCATGCTGTTACTGCTGGCCGCACGCAGTCCAACGTACGAACCACAACCTGGCTGGTCAGGTACCGACTTTAGGTGCCTGTCCAGTGCCTGCTTGAAGACAGCCAGGGGTTTGTTGGTAATATCCCTGATGTATGCTGGGAGGCAGTTAAAGTCTTGGGCCCCTGACACTTATTGTGTTGTCTCTCAACGTGCTAGTGACCCCTGCTTTTCATTGGGGGGATGTTACATCACCTGCCGAGTCTTTTGCTTTCGTAGGGAGTGACTCTCGTGTGCAAGTTTGGTACTAATCCCTCGAGAATTTTCCACGTGTATATAATAATATCTCTCTCCCGCCTGCGTTCTAGAGAGTACAGGTTTAGGAACTTCAAGCGTTCCCAGTAATTGAAGTGGTTTATCGCAGTTATGCGTGCCGTGAAGGTTCTCTGCACATTTTCTAGGTCAGCAATTTCACCTACCTTGAAAGGTGCAGTTAGTGTGCAGCAATATTCCAGCCTAGATAGAACAAGCGACCTGAAAAGTGTCAACATGGGCTTGGTATCCCTGGTATCTAGCCGATGCGATTGCTACGGTTATGGTCCTTGAAGGTGAGATCCTCTGACATGATCACTTCCAGGTCTTTGACATTAGTTTTTCGCTCTATTGTGTGGTTGGAATTTGTTTTGTACTCTGATGAAATTTTAATTTCTTCACGTTTTCCATATCTGAGTAATTGAAATTTCTCATCATTGAACTTCATATTGTTTTCTGCAGCCCATTTAAAGATTTTGTTTATGTCTACTTGGAGTCTTGCAGTGTCTTCAACGGTGGACACTGTCACACAGATTCGGGTGTCATCTGCAAAGGAAGACACGGAACTGTGGCTTATATCCCTATCTATGTCCGATATGAGGATGAGGAACAGGATGGGAGCGAGTACTGTGCCTTGTGGAACAGAGCTTTTCACTGTAGCCGCCTCAGACTTTACTCTGTTGACTACTACTCTTTGTGTTCTACTTGTTAGGAAATTATAGTTCCATTTACCCACTTTTCCTGTTATTCCTTTATCACGCATTCTGTGTGCTATTACACCATGGTCACACTTGTCAAAGGCTTTTGCAAAGTCTGTATATATATATATAAACAATATCTGTGAGAGCCCGCGTATGTGCACGTTGGTTTGCGTGGGGAAGGGAGGGGGGTTGGAAGCGTGGGCGTACGTGTGGGCTAATACTCCAGGATGATTTTTTTACATCCAAATTTGTCGTCATATATAATTATAAGAGCCCCACATTGTCACAAACATGTATCGGGTTGACAAAGACGAGCTATTGAACACACTGTAGCTAATATTATAATTGAAACTACAGTATTTGTGTCTTAAGCTGTATTTTGTTTGAACTATTTAAACATCAGTGTGTGAGCCTTCCATTTAACTAGATTGTTCCCCAATGTATCTCTTAAGCCTGTATTTTTATATGACAATTTTATTAATGTGTGTAAAAAAATGCACACTCCTTTTGGATTAAAATTAAATTTATTAATACTAAATTTCTACATTATTATAATATTATTTTCATTAGTGAGGCTGTAAACCAGTGTGGATCACTCATTACAAGGAGTAGCCTACGTACACTCAATCTTCTGACCGCTAATCGCGTGTCAAAAAAATAAAATTCACTTATTCTTTTCAAATTTTATAACCATCTTAATTCTAAATATCTTCCCCTAGCCATCACAATAAAAATATTCATTAGAAATCAAGAATACGGGAATGTGGGTTCGCTGTTCATACTCATACCATGTACATGTACTTGTAGTAAATAAAGATATTATTATTATTATTATTATTATTATTATTAAATATTCTGATACGCATCATCTACTCATTGGTAATAACGCATTATTTCCCGACGGAATCGACAGTAAACTTTTGTAAGAACATTACCTGTCACGGATTTCGAGAGCACCACAGTGGAAGCCTAGCCTGTGGCCAAACTGTTGCTGACTACCTGGTCAACTCATTCATATATAAATTAGTATATTAATCAATATCGATTACTAAATAGCATTTGCTTAATAATCATAAGGAAAATAGTATTTGAAAAATTTTGTATAGGGGTGTAGAGGAAATAAATTATTGTATTCATAAGCAAGCGCTAAACCAATAGCAGGAAGTCATAGAGCACCTTGAGAAAGAGAGGTAATATGGTTTGGTCCTAGGAGAAGGGTAACTGCGGTTAATTGGATCAAGAACCCTTCACTTAAGTCATGACACCCCTTCACACGCTGAAGGTAATAGAGAAAAGAGGGTAATAAAGGTAAGGACTATGACCTGGGATGTATCTATGCTGTTATTGAACTAAATCATCACACCATTATAAACTTTCGTCATAACCTAAGGACAAAGAGCTGTAATTTCTAATTTATAGCTCATTACAAAACTAGTCGTCTAAGCCTCGACACTACATAATGCAGCTAATGATAATATTATGTAACAGCAATATTACACTTTGGCATCCATTAACATCGGGGAACGATTAAAAACACAAAACCGGCTAGTATATGTAAACATTCCTGCACCTCCCTGTCGATGGCTGAGGGAATCATTGCCAACGAGGCCCTTTTCCTAACCAAACATCCCTGTTGACAATCTTATTTGGCAATGATTGAGCAAGTAGTCAAACTGCTGCAGCTCCCCTTAGTTAACAGCAATATTAAACACACTGGCACAGTAACCATTACTGTTCGTGAAACTATACTTGAACGTTTGCCAGCGCCCAAAAAACCAAGCATAACCTCCCCAGAGTACTTTTTGTCAGGCTAAAAGGCACCTCAGCCTAATGAGATCCACCCCCTTGACATTCTACAAAAATATATGCTCACGTCACTGCTCGTGTTAAAATCCCTAACGTATGGAATTTACATTAAACAAAAGTATGGCAGCAGAGGAAAATATATTTCTGACAATAGTTAAATAAATGAGAAACCACCCTGGTCTCTGACAAAAGATTAATCGTCATTTATAGCAATGCAAAAGTCTTTCAATAGCTGGTTCAAGCAGTTAAAAGGTTTTATTCGGATCATTAACCTCGGATATTTAATAACTCAGGATAACCCAAGAAAACAAATAAGTGTTGCTATTTCCATTAGTGTTCTTTGATCCTCTTCCCCAGGATGCGATTCACAACACACAGGTACTCATTTACTGCTAGATTAATAGGTGTTAGAAGGCGTGCCCATACGTTATGAAGTGCTTAAAATTGTAAAATTATTTAACGCTCTTACCTTTACTCTTTACATACTTAGGGCTTTCCAAATAATACTAATAAAACATGTAATTACGCAATTTTTCATACTATTACAAAAAACGTATTAGATACAAAAAAAAAAGGAATACTCATTTTCATTTTACATGTTAAAAGAGTTTTCAGGTGTGGGCGCTGGTTTCTCATTCAATGTACTGGACTTCAATGCAGTTCACATTAATAGCTACCCTCGTCATGAAAGATTTGATTTTGCACTGACCACTCAATCCCAATGTGAAATTGGTGTTAGAGAGCACAACCATATCATTCATGTTGTACTGGGAAAATGTATATTACACTCAAAACTATGCGCTAAACCCACAAGGGTCGTACAGCGTTGGGGAAAATGGATATTTTCATATACAAGTGAGGATTAATGCACTCCATACCCGTTTCTCCCTTAGTGTCCTTTACACCATCAGCTCCCTCAGATAGTGTGGTCAGGTAGGAATGTGAGTAATGTCTTCCACACCAGCAGCAGACAAGTGTGGTCAGGGAGTACTCCAAGTGACTGCTCATCTTTAACACAGTCTTGCATGCTGCACGAGCAGGTCACAAACATTTTAAGACTTGCCAAGAGGCTTCCACATACCACTACGAGCCCCACCTGTACATCAATTTTCTGTCTTTTCATTGCAGATGTTTCATCTCTACCTGTTTCTTCTCTTAATACACTAGCCGCATTCATAGTGTCCACACAGCGCCGTGTCTTCCTTTACAGATGACACCCGAATTTGCATGACAGTGTCCTCCTTTGAAGACACTGCAAGATTCCAGGCGGACATCAACCAAATCTTTAAATGGGCTGCAGAAAACAATATGAAGCTCAATGATGAAAAAATTCAATTACTCCGATATGGAAAACGTGAGGAAATTAAAACTTCATCGAAGTATAAAACAAATTCTAACCACACAATAGAGCGAAAAACTAAGGTCAAAGACCTGGGGGTGATCATGTCAGAGGATCTCACCTTCAAGGACCATAACATTGTATCAATCGCATCTGCTAGAAAAATGACAGGATGGATAATGAGAACCTTCAAAACCAGGGATGCCAAGCCCATGATGACACTCTCCAGGTTGCTTGTTCTATCTAGGCTGAAATATTGCTGCACACTAACAGCAACTTTCAAGGCAGGTGAAATTGCTGACCTAGAAAATGTACAGAGAACCTTCACGGCACGCATAACTGCGATAAACCACTTCAATTACTGGGAACGCTTGAAGTTCCTAAACCTGTACTCCCTTGCACACGAAAATCACTCCCTACGAAAGCAAAATACTCGGCAGACGGTGCAACATCCCCCAATGAAAAGCTGGGGTGTCACTAGTACGATAAAAGACAACACAATAAGTGTCAGGGGCCCAAGACTGTTCAACTGCCTCCCAGCATACATCAGGGGGATTACCAATAGACCCCTGGCTGTCTTCAAGCAGGCACTGGACAGGCCCCTAAAGTCAGTACCTGACCAGCCGGGCTGTGGTTCGTACGCTGGATCACGTGCGGCCAGCAGTAACAGCCTGGTTGATCAGGCCCTGATCCACCATGAGGCCTGGTCACAGACCGGGCCGCGGGGGCGTTGACCCCCGGAACTCTCTCCAGGTATACACTAGTGTGTTCGCACAATTTCCTTTCTTAATCTCGCCTATACTGTGTCCACAATTTCCTTTCTTGGTCATATCGATTGTTAAGGATGGCCCCAACAATACTTCTCTATTGACCACCGTGTTAATGTTGCTTTTTGCTTCATACAAGGATATACTGCACAATTTAGTTCATTAGTGTTACTACATATTATTATTATTAGTATGTTAACACCGTGCTCACATCGACAACGTTCTGGCCTCCAAAGAGTGAAACGTCAGATGACTGAAATTTTTGGCAGTGAAAGTTCACTGCATGTTATTTTCCAGTCCAGCTTTATGGACGACTTACCATTAGCAAGATTACCGGTTCATGATGTATCAGTACCTTGATGGACAGGGCTATTTTTTTTTATCCAGTATCATCCTCGATCCACCCGGGATCTGTGGGGTTCCACTGGTTGTGCTGCTGTGCATGTGCCACGCGACCGTTGACATTTCTAGTGTCTTCACTATGTAAACTTTACATGTACAAGATAGGAGACACCCACTGCCCTGATGTACATCAGTTCCGCTCATGTGTTGTCTGCTTGGGGTGAGAGATGGTAGGTTGCACTTGCTACCAAGAAAACACGGAAAATGATATTCAAAGCGCAAGATACAAGATACTAACTACTGAAGCTTGAGTGAAAAGAAAAGTTTGATCACATCGACGCAGTGTCCCCTACTTATCGGTTTCCCCTTAGTCTAGAACGTCCAAATTTTCTATTATGATTTCAGCTGTTATTTGATGAAGTTCAAGGCATACGTCACATACGAATCATAAAAATAACAATATCGTGGGATGGGGCAACTTACAATCTACAAATTCGAAATGAAAACTGGACGAAGTTTTGATCCTTTCCGGGACATTACCAGTTACGTTTTAGGGTCGTATGGAAGCATGAACGCTTTTTGGTGTATTTATATTAAGAAATACAACGTTGCTTTCTATGAGGATGAGATGGAAACTATGTGCAAGTGACTCAGCACTTAGCAATGAAGTAGATATGATTAGGTCTAACTTTACTCAGCAATGTCTATGAAGAACCCTGTGTTGAACAATGTCAGCAAAGCAGCCAAGAAGCTTATAACATTCAGGAGCATTGCTTACTCGTTCGAGAGCAGTGGCTGTTTTTTTTTTAAACCATACGAGCCAAGATTTCGTTCTCACCTTGAGTATACACTACACTTTTGGATGGCCTGACTCTCATCCTGTTTTCCGTTTCTAGACAGGGCTAAAGACCGTAGGTTGATTTACGTGCACCCTTCAGTAAAGCTTCATTTCAGTAAAGCTTTCGTGTACTAAGCTAATATTTTGAATATCTTCCACGTAACTCAATTTTTCTGACACAAGGCAGCTTTTATACTACAAGACGGGCAGTCACCATCAGTGTCCCTCTAGCTGTAACTCCAAATGACATATTCCTTCAGCAATAAATCATTCCTTAACTAACTCACACTTGGATTATCTCAACATTCAAAAAATTAACTAAGAGCAAATGAAAGCACTAACTCGCACATAACTCCTTTTAGCCTGCACCCTTCATGCGTTTTGTCAATTACACCCTTGCAATTTAATTCAACAATTACAATATTAATACAACATATATTAAACTGTTTGTAGCTTTTAAAATACATGCAGAAACTATCAGACTAACTACACAACTAAAGAAAGAGAAGAGGAGAGGAGAGATATAAAGAAAGGGAGGGAGGGAGCTCCGGAGCGGGTGATGTCACAAGCGTGAAAAATCCCAGAGGAGTGATTCTCTGCCGAGCACTTCACCCTTAACTTTTCCTGTGGTATTTCAGGAGCATTATTTGCACACGGCAGCGAGGGCCGCCACATGCATTCACCTCACGTACTCAACAAACCAACAAAAAACAAGCTGAAAAATGTCCATATGGCACATATACCAAATACAGTATTGAGTACACGTGTTACTCTGATCGTATATGTACAGTTCTGTACATATAAATGAGGGGGGGGGGAATTAATGGTTTAAAATTCACACAACTTCTTATTTTGATCCGCAAAGCCTTTCGAATAGCGATGAACACCAATACTTAAATATGGCAGAGCCTTAAAAAAAAAAAAAAGCTGTAAAGGGAAGTATTATCGTGGGGAAGCGATAAATCCGCCCAAGGAAAGAGAAGTAATCAGGTTTGATCCAAGGATGGAGAGGGTTCCAATTCCTTGGAACAGGAGCTCTTCCCTAGCATGAAGGAACCTCCTTTTAAAGAAAAAAAACATATGAGAAAGCGGTGAGTCAAGATAAGAGTCGCTAGAGTAAAATGGCAAATGTTACAAAATTATAAATGGTATAGATGGCAGTAGAAGCAGAGGCGAGAGAGGATACAAGCACACCACCCACCAAAACTTGTTAGGTTTGAAGCCTATCCACTGAGGATACAAGCACCCCCCCCCCCCACCATAGCTTGTCAGGTATGAAGCCTTTCCGTTGTACATGGGTCGCTAAGACCGAAGAGTATTTTAATCCCTAAAATAGTGATTGAAGTAAACTCATGTCTGTAGATACAAAGTTACACACCTCGCTTATCTGTAGAATAATAGTATGTATATACTCTTTTTATACTATTATAATCTCAACTACCTAGGCAGAATTTGAGGTAGCTTGTTTTTTTTCGGTAAATAACCTCGATATTGATCATGGGTGCTACTGTTATCTGTTTTCCCTATGTATATATGTACTGTATATACTTTTTAAACCATACACAGTTTTAAGAGTATATATGAGAGAGTAATTGTGGTAGGGGACCTAAATGCTAAAGTGGGAGAAACATGCAGAGAGGGTGTAGTAGGTAAGTTTGGGGTGCCAGGTGTAAATGATAATGGGAGCCCTTTGATTGAACTTTGTATAGAAAGGGGTTTAGTTATAGGTAATACATATTTTAAGAAAAAGAGGATAAATAAGTATACAAGATATGATGTAGGGCGTAATGACAGTAGTTTGTTGGACTATGTATTGGTAGATAAAAGACTGTTGAGTAGACTTCAGGATGTACATGTTTATAGAGGGGCTACAGATATATCAGATCACTTTTTAGTTATTGCTACAGTGGGAGTAAAAGGTAGATGGGATACAAGGAAAATAGAATCAGTAAGTAAAAGAGAGGTGAAGGTTTATAAACTAAAAGAGGAGGCAGTTAGGGTAAGATATAAACAACTATTGGAGGATAGATGGGCTAGTGAGAGTGTAGGCAATGGGGTCGAAAATGTATGAGGTAGATTTAAAAATGTAGTGTTAGAGTGTTCAGCAGAAGTTTGTGGTTACAGGCGAGTGGGTGCGGGAGGGAAGAGGAGCGATTGGTGGAATGATGATGTAAAGAGAGTAGTAAGGGAGAAAAAGTTAGCATATGAGAGGTTTTTACAAAGTAGAAGTGATGCAAGGAGGGAAGAGTATATGGAGAGAAAAAGAGAGGTTAAAAGAGTGGTGAAGCAATGTAAAAAGAGAGCAGATGAGAGAGTGGGTGAGATGTTATCAGCAAATTTTGTTGAAAATAAGAAAAGTTTTGGAATGAGATTAATAAGTTGAGGAAGCCTAGAGAACAAATGGATTTGACAGTTAAAAATAGGAGAGGAGAGTTATTAAATGGAGAGTTAGAGGTATCGGGAAGATGGAGAGAATATTTTGAGGATTTGTTAAATGTTGATGAAGACAGGAAGCTGTGATTTCGTGTGTAGGGCAGGAGGAATAACATCTTGTAGGAGTGTGGAAGAGCCAGTTGTGGGTGTAGGGAAGTTCGTGAGGCAGTGGGTAGAATGAAAGGGGGTAAGGCAGCTGGGATTGATGGGATAAAGATAGAAATGTTAAAAGCAGGTGGGGATATAATTTTGGAGTGGTTGGTGCTATTATTTAATAAATGTATGGAAGAGGGTAAGGTACCTAGGGATTGGCAGAGAGCGTGTATTGTTCCTTTGTATAAAGGCAAAGGGGACAAAAGAGAGTGCAAAAATTATAGGGGAATAAGTCTGTTGAGTGTACCTGGTAAAGTGTATGGTAGAGTTATTATTGAAAGAATTAAGAGTAAAACAGAAAGCAGGATAGCAGATGAACAAGGGGCTTTAGGAAAGGTAGGGGTGTGTAGACCAAGTGTTTACAGTGAAACATATAGGTGAACAGTATTTGGATAAGGGTAAAGATGTTTTTGTGGCATTTATGGATTTGGAAAAGGCGTATGATAGGGTAGATAGGGGGGCAATGTGGCAGATGTTGCAGGTGTATGGAATAGGAGGAAGGTTACTGAAAGCAGTGAAGAGTTTTTATGAGGATAGTAAGGCTCAGGTTAGAGTGTGTAGGAGGGAAGGGGACTATTTCCCAGTAAAAGTGGGCCTTAGACAAGGATGTGTGATGTCACCGTGGTTGTTCAATATATTTATAGATGGGGTTGTAAGAGAAGTGAATGCGAGGGTCTTGGCAAGAGGTATTGGGCTAAAAGATAAAGAAGCAAATACAAAGTGGGAGTTGTCACAGTTGCTTTTTGCTGATGACACTGTGCTTTGGGAGATTCTGAAGAGAAGCTGCAGAGGTTGGTGGATGAATTTGGTAGGGTGTGTAAAGAAGAAAATTGAAAGTGAATATAGGAAAGAGTAAGGTGATGAGGATAACAAAAAGAATAGGTGACGAAAGATTGGATATCAGATTGGAGGGAGAGAGTATGGAGGAGGTGAATGTATTCAGATATTTGGGAGTGGACATGTCGGCGGATGGGTCTATGAAGGATGAGGTGAATCATAGAATTGATGAGGGGAAAAGGGTGAGTGGAGCACTTCGGAGTCTGTGGAGACAAAGAACCTTGTCCATGGAAGTAAAGAGGGAATGTATGAGGTATAGTTATACCAACGCTCTTATATGGGTGTGAAGCATGGGTGATGAATGTTGCAACGAGGAGAAGGCTGGAGGCAGTGGAGATGTCATGTCTGAGGTCAATGTGTGGTGTGAATATAATGCAGAGAATTCGGAGTTTGGAAATTAGGAGGAGGTGCGGGATCACCAAAACGATTGTCCAGAGAGCTGAGGAGGGGTTGTTGAGGTGGTTTGGACATGTAGAGAGAATGGAACGAGACAGAGTGACTTCGAGTGTATAAATCTGTAGTGGAGGGAAGGCGGGGTAGGGGTCGGCCTAGGAAAGGTTGGAGGGAGGGGGTAAAGGAAGTTTTGTGTGCGAGGGGCTTGGACTTCCAGCAAGCATGTGTGAGCGTATTTGATAGGAGTGAATGGAGGCATATGGTTTTTAATACTTGACGTGCTGTTGGAGTGTGAGCAAAGTAACATTTATGAAGGGATTCAGGGAAACCGGCAGGCCGGACTTGAGTTCTGGAGATGGGAAGTACAGTGCCGGCACTCTGAAGGAGGGGTGTTAATGTTGCAGTTTTATAACTGTAGTGTAAAGCACCCTTCTGGCAAGACAGTGATGGAGTGAATGATGATGAAAGTTTTTCTTTTTCGGGCCACCCTGCCTTGGTGGGAATCGGTCGATGTGTTAAAAAAAAAAAAAAAAATATGATCGGGCCCTTCAGGCCAGAAATCAGCGAAACTGATCGATAATAAGTAAGAGGCGGGGGTCCGGATTTATGAAACGATCCCTTCAAACACAACTAGACAAAAACACTTGTCAGCCACTCAGCGAGAGCAAGTCCGGCTGGTGCATTAAGCTCCCTACTTGTTAGCACCTTAATCGTTAAGAATCTACTCGGCTGCTCCGAGTTGGGATGACCCGTTTCACATACCATCACGATAGTATATACACCATGCGGTGTGCCCTTGTATATGGATACCTCTAGATGTGCATCTCAGTGCACCTACTCTGAGGTATACATCTCCAGTGTATACACACCCAGATGTGTACAATATGCATCTCGGGGTATATACAGTACACCCAAAGATATATGCATTTTTCAGTATATACCGAGAGACGAATATATATCAGCGTATAGACACCAAGTTTACTTTAAATCTATATAAAAAATAAATATTTTTGGTATTGTTTAGATAGACAGCGGCCTTTGTTAGCCCTGTGCAGTAAATAGGCTTTAATCCTACCAGACTATCATGTACCCCGTTTACCATGTAGCCTACTACCAACCTCTCCACCAGGTGATCCCCCCTCCCCAGTTCACTCGCTCGCCACTTTAAATTCTCTCGACGGATTCAGGGGAAAATAACACCGTTACAGGTATGAAGAGCACAGAAATAAAAAAGTATAAAAAGCGGTCAATGGATTAAAAAAGACAACAATAGGAGATCGTGTGGATTTATGTACAGCACAGAAACAAAGGTTTACGGTATAATTCTAAGGAGCAGTTTTAGAAAAAACGATAGCACAATGCGAATACAGAGATGAAGCAGGATCATGTGAAATATTTCTCTTTAAGGTTAATCTGGCCAGTGCACAGATGGGAAGCTTAGAACAGCCAACACCACCCGGCAAGTCTCGTCATGCATAAACTGGCTAGCAGGGAGCACAGAGAGGAATAGTGAGAAGACATGAGAATAGGCAATGGGTGAGCAACCCGTCCTCATAATACATCGTTTTCAGATGCATTTCAGTTCGTCTATTTTTTGAACGATCTAAGCTGCTTCATATTTCCTACTAATCATTAGAACAAGAAAGTAGGTCATGCTATTGTAACGTTAATAGACCTAAATTTTGGAATTTTAATTGCCAATAAACTAGATCATTTATAATTACATAAACGGAGAGGATGGTAATGACGGAGGGTGAACATACGGTACACTGTCGTGGCCTAATTCGTTTGGAACCGAATGCTCACTATATAAGTTGACGAGGGCGTGCTGGGGTAGGAGAGAAGGAAAGCAGAGGGAGGTAGGATAATCAATAGAAGTGGTGGGGTGCCTAGCAGGGTGGACGCTTCTCTCTCACTGCTCATCCTCACTACGCGTTTCCACTCAACTTTCACTCTACCTTACTACCTCACACCTGTCACCCACTCGCTGATCATCCTCATTACACGTTTACACAACTTTCACTCCACCTGGGTACCTCATCACCTGCCAGCCTCTCTTACTGTTGATCCTCATTATACGTTTTCACTCAATTTTCACTCAACCTTGCTTGCTACCTGGTTTCCTCACAACCTGCCAACCACTCATAAAAAGTTGCCCAGTAGTTCAAATTCCTTAATACACAATGAAAAGAACTTACAGTGACACAAACAAGCCCAAATGGACTCCTATGATAGGTTCGAGTTTTCCTACTTCGACAGCCTGGCCTTGTGCCAGACTTGTCTGGTGCATGTCTAAACAACCATGCAATATTAATGCTGCTTATTTCGGTCAAAGTGTGAGGCTGAAATATACAGCACTCATTAATTGCTGTTTAACTGTCGCCAGTTGGGTTCGTTGTACCAGTGACCAGTGTCCCATACAGGGCTACGACCCTGTAGACTTGATACAGGAACAAAGAGTCGTCTGGACCAGCCGTCTAATAAATAATCCATAATGGCACACTAAATGTCATTTGAATGATTGAGTGAACATACTTGCGCACGCCCCTACCCACATTCTTACACAAATGCCAAGCTCTTAAATTCAGAGTTTCCTTCAGCAGGCAGCACGAGAGTCTAGCTTACAAGCGACCAGATATGCGAAGAAAGGCTTGCTGATAAACGGGATAAGCCTAGATACATTCATTTATATACTAATAAACAATGGTGCCTCGAGGTGGCACTTTTCAGGACAAAGCTGAATACTTCAACAAAATCAACTTGAACTCTTCTGTACAGCGGATGGTGTTCGACAAATATAGCTGCTGCTGTTATTATTATTATTATTATTATTATTAGTATTATTATTAGTATTAGTATTATTATGGGAAAGTGTTAAACCGCTAGATGTCATAAGCAGCTTCACTGAGCGCGCCCTCTACCTTCAAATAATCTAGTAAAATCTACGAAGACGCAGAGGGCGTACAAATTAGCTAACCAAAGAACTACTTTCAGGAATAATCAAAGAACCAATTAGGACATAAACAAATGAAGGGCTGGCGTGGAACCTGTACGTGAAAGAACATATTGCAAGTATAAACTCGACACGATGCTAGTGTATATATCTGAGCCATATTTTTATATATTTTGTCCTGATGAACAAATTCACTAAAGTACCACCCATCATGTGAGTGAACATTCGGTCATAAGGCGATTTCAGTACAAACAGTTAATATGCCTTTGGTGATATAAACTCCATCCTTAGGTCTGTTGTGCCATTTAGTCATTACTAACCTTTGTAAATTTCCATCATTTATCTGAATCAAATCCAGTCTTATTATGCAAAATGTTACGAAATATATTTACAATGTGCTGCATCTAAAGTAACACTGGTAATGTTGTCTACACATTATTTCTTAACATATATCTTACCAATTTACCCTTTAGATTTTTGGTAACCTGGTAAACTGCTGCAATAAGCCTCAAAACCTATAATCGGGTTCGACCTAATAGGAGGTTAGGTCCAATTCCCTGGCTCAAAAGCACCTCACCCGGTATCGAGGAGACACTCTTGAGGGAAGGGGCGAAGGGGAAGGGGTGGTAAGCTGCGCACCAATTCACACCTTAGTATTTGTGGCTATTCTCTCCCCTCTTTACGCACTATACAACACCCTAGTCTAAGCAGCTACGACTACCTCCCCTCCCCACACAACACAAGCTACCTACCTGGAATAACTGGCTACGCACGAGTGAGTACCTGCGTGTGCCAGGCCCACAAATCCCTACCCCTGACGCTGACTTGTAGTATACACTACGAAAATCTTCCATTAACACCCGTATGTATTAACATGAATGTGCACCTATAAACTGTAAAATGGTCCTGCTCGATATTCTTCCCCAGAAATGAGTTTATTATAAACATTGTTTCAATACTATACAAGTAAATTTGGAAAATGCTTAGAAGCTCAAGTGCGGGTATATTTATGGAGCAGAGGATATAATTATACCAGTGTGAAAAACTGAACGCCAACATACGGAAGCCGAGAGGTCGGGTACACACCACTGTGAATGTTAACTTACTAGTTCATGAGTAAATTTTCATGGAGGTTCCTTGATAGTGAGGGGGCTCTTGATCCAAGAAATTGGACAATTCCTCCCTTTCCTTCGATCGAACCTATTGCCTCCCAATTCTCAAACGCTGTGGCCCCTATGGGTTTAGCGCTTCCCCTAAACAAAATAATAAAAAGGTCCCTTCATGTGCGGGAGTGCTTTGATATCGGTGAAAGGCTCTTGATCTTATGAATTACAGCTACCCTTTCCTTCCTCGGATCAAACTTGATTGTCCCATTTCCTAGGTCTAGCATGATTACCTTTCCCCATGAATATATACCAAAAAATAAAAAGTCAGCAGAACTGGTGCTCACACCAGTCCTCCGTAACCCCAAAACCTGTCTCCAGCACGAATCATATCACCTCTTGTGCTATATTACAAACTTACGTCATTCCACGTTTTATACCTAACTATTGGTTCTTGCAGCTTGCATTCCCACGTGGGAAACACAGCTTGACCAAAAAGTTTGTAGGAATGTGCAAAGTTTCCTGGTGGCTTGTAGCTCAATTTAAAGGGCCGTGGGATTGCCTAATACAAGGCGAGTTATACCGACAAGTTCACACTTGTTACAATGTTCTTTTTTAATTAAAAGAGAGGACCTAAAAATACACAAATAACCCACATATGTGAGAATTAAACTTTTGACGACGTTTCGGTCCGACTTGGACTATTAACTAAGTCACCTCAATGAAATACACCATTACATAATACGTGCGTCATCTTGACTTCTGTAAGGGGCTATATCGCCTGATCGCCTAAGACGTGATCTCAGGGTGCAGATGGAAGCAGTGCCACCAGTGTATTTCGATAGATGATTATGCATATTTATCCTCGAGTTTCAAAGATTATGATTTGACAGCTTTCAAAATAGTCTTTGATCTATGGATTTAGAGAATTCTCCTACAGATCGGCCCAGGGCCAGACTTGTCTGGTGCTTTCCTGGTCAACCAGGATGTTGCTGCTGGTCCACATATTCATCACAACTTGGTTGATCCGGTACTAGGCGGAGGTACTTAGCGAGTTTACTCTTGAAGACTTGTATACTTATTTCGGCAGTGTTTCTGTTAAAATGTTAAATAATCTAGCCCCACATATGTCCAAACAATGGTGCCCACGGTGCCCCTGCTTTTCACTAGTTTTATTTGACATTTTCTCCAATATTGTCCGGCTTATAGCTTATCTCAGCTTCTGGAAGAATTTGCTAGCGTTCAAATTTTCCTTCTGGAAACGTGGGAGCGAAATGGAGACTACGAAATTATAATAGGTTAATATTTACTTCAGCTGCTCGACGGAGTTAGGTGATAATTTTTAGTTTACAGAGCATATAAATGTTTTGCAACACAAGTTTTGTGTGCAAATTGTTAAAAAAGTGTTTCTGGTTTGTTTAATACAGTATTTATTTTAGCTGCTAGATTTTTTAAGTATCTAAATTCTACAATATTAAATGGGTTGCATAATGGAAAGTTATATTTTAGGCATATGGAGAAAAAGTATTTGGGTCTATTACCTAGAAAGTGTTAACTCCCCTCCCCCCAGAAAAAAAAAACTTGTATTTAGTTCAAAATGTAGGTTAGATTACGTTAGGTTGGGATCTTTCTTTGGGGTATTAGAAAAAAAAATTCTTCCGTGGACACAAAATATAAATGTCTCCGTTGGAGAAATTACAAAGTCAACAATATTTATCTAAACAGCTGAATATTGACTTACAATCAATCATAGCGCGTGCTACCCTAACCTAAACTACACTCGCCTTTGTAATGAGACGCTACAGCCATATTGAAACGAAGAGCACACAATATACACAATTAAAATTATCAGTATCTGAAAAGCTGACCTACAATTGCACAGGCATGCGGGAAGGACGAAATAACAGTTTAATTGAAAGCCACCAAACCTCACACCACATATAAAAGATAAAGTATCCTCTTACACGTAAAAAAAACAAAAGCTGCAAGAGGTGTGAAAATAAACATAGGTGTTATTGGTGTTGCGTGTCACATAACTGGGTGAGTTATGTTTCAGCTTAGCCTCCAGAACTAAACCACCACCAACCACCCGTCCTCAAAATACTGTTCGCTTTATAACGCATTTATCTCTGTATTTCCAAACAATTTAAGCAAACTAAAGCATTTATTTTGAGCTAAACTATTATAATTTAGCCTAAATTTTCTAAATTATGTATAGTTAACCGCAAAAAAATCTAATTATATAAACAGGAGGGTACAGTCTGGCAGCGGGTGGTATACACAGGAGCCTTTTTAAAACAATACACTCGTTATGTAGTGAGGACAGACTTCGCATAGACGAGCTTTTCAGAGGTGGTGACTGTGGTTGTCTTCGTGGCCCTCCTAGTAACAAGAACACACGCTTGTCTATTTAGCAAAATTGGATACATCAGCACTGTGCTGCTACCCTAGTCTATATGGTACTTACATAGTAGGAACAAAAACTAGTTACTTTCCCACTGGGCAGGGAAGGGGGTTAAAACGTCAACCTGTGGCCTGGGAATGAAGATGAAAATGAAAGAAGAAAGGGAGAGATGGAAAAGGCAAAAGCAGAAAATGGCGAACAGAGGCCCCGTTCGAGGCAAGTGAAATTGGAGCAGGAGAATGCAGAGAACTTTTACTGTGGAATTTTTTACATATGTAATTAACTAAATGTAAAACATATGAATGAATAATGCAATAATTGTGTAATAAAATATGATGCTGTTTGGACTCTTCGAGAAATTTCGAGTGGGGGGGGGGTTAGTAGAATAGCCAGTAGGGATGCCAGAGACGCTACATTGAATTAAATGAGCGAGGACTGGTCTTAATTGTGCGATGTAATTCGGCGTTCTCGGAGGCCTAATGGTGTGTGTCAGCATCAATTCATGGTTTGGAGGTTGCTGACATGTTCCTGCTGAAGAATTGGGACAAGAAATTGGCGGGACTTTCAAGAATTACGAGTGTATGGTGGAAAATAAGGGATGCAACATCACTCACAGGGAAGTGCACCATTAATTCTTGCATTTAGACACTAGCTGGCCAGTGCAGGGTCTAAGTGTTATGCAGGTGTAGTGGTGTGATCCATTTACAACAATTGAATAGTAAGCAGTAATACAAAGTTCTTTTTTAATAACACTAATAATTTATGTATAATAATATTGTGTTCCCAACAAGCCTAATCCCATACAGTCCACATAACCTTATTACCAGAGTAGCTGGTTTTAATATTGTAATTATTAATTTAATGTTAGGTCTAGCTTTTTGTGATAGTGAGGAAGTGGGCAATCGAGGGAGTTGCAGTTCAGTGACCTACTGTGACTTAAGCCCCAATTACCTCAACCAAATTACTTGCAGGTAATAATTCAGGTAATGCCCTGTAAACCTCCTGCAGGTAATTTAATCGCATAATAATAATAAAAAAAATTCACATACTGATGTATAAATTCAGTCATGCCCCTGAATTACTGGGAATGCTTGAAGTCCCTTGAACTGTACTACTTGCAATGCAGGTGCGAAAGATGTCATAAGTTACTAGAAAATTATGGCTTGGCAAAATGCCTCCATTGTAAGGCAGGGAAGCGATGCATCCATTACGAGAAAACTCCTTAAGAGGACTAAGACTTCTTCAAGACCTCTTCATGCGTAAGAGAAATTATCTATAACCCCTTGGGCTGTCTTTAAGAGGGAACTTCGTAAGTTCCTGATCAGCCAGGGTGTAGTACATACGTTGATCTGTGTGCTGCTGGTACCAACAGCCTAGTCAGTCAAGCCAGTAAACACAAAGCCTGATCTGGGACCTGGCCACGGGGATTTAAAGGGGTACCCCAAAACTGATTACAATTATGCCAAATGGAAGGTAATGTGATACTCAACTCGGATGGTGAGAAAGAATAATGTGTAAGGCATAGCATAAGGAGAGAAATGGAGATAATATGAAACCTTTATGGCAAGATTTCACCCATGCAGCAGGCTTTATCAAGCGATTTGATCAAATCCACTGCATGAGCGAAACCTCAATAAAGGTACAATACAGGTACAACTACATTCACGCATCATTATTGTGTTGGTATTTCATACCATTACATAGCCAGACATGTCATTATACTGTGCCTTTGAGGAGGTGCATAGCCCACCAGGGGTATGACCTCTGACACCAGCTGTGCAACTGACCTTCAGTACGACTTGAAAACTCAGCTACATACACTAGGTAAAGTTGCTAGCATCATATCACATTGAATAATGCAGAATGGGGTGAAACCAGAGAATGTGATGTATACCAAACGCCTGAAATGTGACTCATTAACTGCAGTAGTGCTTTTTGGCTCACAACCGAGGTTCCAAGGTCAGTCCTGGGTAAGTAAAGCATACTCATTGTGCAATTAATAGGTACCTGAGTGTTATCTGCCTGCTATGGATCACATCATAGTATTGTATCTTAGGTTAGGCTTCAAAATGAGCTGTGATAAGAGCCTGCAATTTAACAAAGTAACAAAAAAATGGAGAGTAATCTCATCTGCAACTTAAGTGTCTTGAAGAATGCACATCAGTAAAAGCAATGGAAAGAAAAAGTTGTGATAGTAAAGAACTGATTGAAATGAACTGTACATGAATACAAGACTGGAAACAATTTATAAAAAAAAAAAAAGTGAAAACTGTTGTAATTTATGTACATATCACATGTGATCTAGTGAAAATTTTATGAGAATGAAAAGGGCAAGCTTTTGAACTGAACACAGAGGGAATGTGATGTGTGATACCATAAGTCAAACCAAGAAAAGATTTCAGAATGATCTTGTAATGCACTGCTCCTCAACTATTACTTGCAGTATTGTTATATAAGCTGGACACGGCAATAAGAAATTTTTATTTGACATTTCATAAATTACAACACTGAGGAGTATTCGTTGAAGCATCTTCAATGCTTTGCACATTCATTTTATCTTATTCTGCACACATTTTACCACTCTTTTAACCTCTCTCATTTTATATATCCACCTCCACTATACTTTTTTACATACATCTGCAAATGTCTACCTTTTCTCCTTTACAACCCTTTTCATATAATCCAATCAGGTTATCAACCAGGAGTCTTCAGTCTGGGAACGGGTCACAGGGGCAATGATCCTGGAATCGAATACAGGTTGAAGTATTCCACCAACCCTTCATTTCCCCTCCTGCAATTACCTTGATGTAACCACAAACCTCTGCACTACACAGCTTTTTTACATTCTCTCTTTACAAAACATATTGGTAAGACCAGACTTGCAATCAAAGAAGAAGCATAACACTTTGCTTAAAAAATGACATAGAACTCTTAGCCTGACCCTTCTTCAAATTTTAAGTGTAGAGGGGATATACAGATGGGGAAAATGAGGGGAAAAAAAGAAAGGAAAAGAGGTTGAGAAGAGTGGGGGAGATGAGGTAGAGAAGAGTGGGAGAGTTGAGGTAGAGAAGAGTGGGGGAGTTGAGGTAGAGAAGAGTGGGGGAGATGAGGTAGAGAAGAGTGGGGGAGATGAGGTAGAGAAGAGTGGGGGAGATGAGGTAGAGAAGAGTGGGGGAGAAAGGGATGTGTGCATGCTGACAAGAATGCTTCTTTCACATTCCATCATAACAGGCTCTCTTGAGACGAGGTGGAAGAGAGGTGGGGAAAAAAAAAACAGCCACAAGAAGATATCTCAGCTTTAAAAGAATTCCAACATTTTTCAGTTGTGTATACAGTAGAGTGAAGATCAACATGTTAAAGGTAAAAAGTGCTAAAATGCAAGGACATTTTAACGAGACTGTAAAGTTTTAAAGTGGTTAAGAAAATACACAAGAGAATGCATAGGTTTCTGTCCAAAATTGAACATTTCACTTATTCTAACTGTGGAAAAGAAAACTGCCTGGGATGATTAAAGCAGCAACTATAGTTACTACCTAGCGAGTGATACCCAGGAAATAGCATGGTCCCTGCACAGACCTGCATCCCTTAATTAATTACATAGTTTTGATCAGTAATGAGCTTTATCAAGTCTCTAAATTCATTGGAAAACATAAAATTTATGGGTATAATGAGGAAAAAGTAGTTCTAATCAAGCTTGTTCTGCATATTATCTTTATATCCATGCTTGTTAGCATGTTATTAAGGGCTGATGTTAGAAGGTATAAGATATATGGTATATGTTAAAGGCTTCTTCTTCAGTCAAAATACAGATGTGACTAAAATTCTGGAGACAATGGTGGAAAAGTAGATTTGAGGTGATCAGTTACTCAGCCTGAGAAGATGCATGTCTGAGGTATTCAGTCCTTTAACCTCAGTGAGTTGAACACTCACCAAGGCTGAATGACTGATATCTTAAACTTATTTCTTGCAGTCTGAGGGACTTATCACCTCAAATTTACGTCTCTACAACTTTTGATGTCTCCAGAATTTTAATCACCTCTGTATTTCAACTGAAGAAGCCTGTAGTGCAGGTGAAACATTTCAACAATAAAGATACCCAACTGTTGCACGTGTCTTACTCATCAACTTGTTGGTATTTTATACCCCTATTATGATACTGTACATTCATATTTGTTGGAAGTCCTGCCATTACAGCACATTGAATTAAGTAACGTTGGTTCATCACTCGCCTGATCTAAAATAATTAAGGTTAAAATAACATAGCCTTACCTAAAATAACTAATTTTTGGTGTCTGTTTAGAATATTCAGAAACAGATACAGTGATACCCCGACTTACGATATTTTTTCATTCCAGAATGCTGTTCAAGTGCCATTACCAAACGAATTTATCTCCATAAGAAATGATGTAAAATAGACTAGTCCTTTTAGACCCCCAAAATTACACTTACAAAAGCATTTAAAAAAATCAACTTACATAAAAGGGTGTGTTTGGGGACCATCGTAAGTCGGGGTACCACTGTATATACATTGAAAAGTAATATATTTGAAGGAGATGCTACAATATACACTAGTATACTGTTATAGTTCAGGCGGCATGAAGACAGCACCCTACTACTAGTAATACAATTCTTTGTAAAGAGATGAAACACTTATTCAACAATTATGATTCAATAATTTAATGGTTAGAAGTAAAGCAAGTAAATTGCAAATATTGTCTGTAAGCAATTAAAAAATAACGATATATACAGTAAAAAAATGTACACATCTTCCAAAAGCACATTATTTATTAATGAAGAAAATGTATAAATTATATATTTCAGTGAAACAAGGGTTTGTATTGCGTGGTTCCTATTATAAAGGGTTTGTGTCACATGGCTTCCTATCATAATGTTCAGTGTTCACCATTAGTATAAACAGTGTTGACAACAGGGAACAGAACAACAACTTTTATAAAGGTTTCTATTGGGGACAGCAGCAAAGGATCCTCTAATTCATGTCTAACTTTTTGCTTTCAAACACAACATATCCACTGCCTCTAGCCTCCTCACTCTTAACGTTTAAAGCCCATGCCTCACACCCATATAAAAGTGTTGGTACTATTATACTGTGGTACATTAAAGTTTTTGCCTCCATTAATAAGCTTTCTTTCCATGGATACCAAAACACACTGCTTTTTTTCCCCTTCTCTATTCTATGGTTCACCTCATCTTTCTTTGGCCCATCTGAAGACATGTCCAATTCCAAATACAGTGGACCCCCGGTTTTCGTACTGCTAAACTCGAACAATTATGTAAGTGCATTTTTGTAAGTGCTTTTGTAAGTATTTTTGGGGTCTAAAAGGACTAATCTAATTTACATTATTCCTTATGGGAACAAATTCGTTTGGTAACGCACTTGAACAGCATTCTGGAACGAATTAATTATGAAAACCGGGGGTCCACTGTATATCTAAGTATATTCACTTCCTCCATACTTTCAATCTAATATCCAATCTTTCATTGTCTAGATTTTTTGTTGCTATCACCCTGCTCTTTTCTAGGTTCACACTTAATTTCCTTCTTCACATACATTACCAAATTTGTCCAACCATTTATTCATCAACAATTTCAATGGGCCTGATATATGTACCATAAATATTGAGAAAGTACTGAACATACACATATCATACAAGTTTAAGGTTTTTAAAACCATATAGTACAAGCCGTCAAATTGCCATTTTGCTCAGGCCAAGGACTCAGAAGTTGTCATGTGGAGATTTGTTGCCTGGGCTAAATTACTGCTGCTTACAACTGCAGGCACTCATGGGGAAAGATTTATCACAAAACATTTGAAGTTACACATGGGAACATATCAATACTTTTTTGTGTGAAACTTGTTCTACATTCATAGGCTTAAAATACTTAGAATTTGACTTTGTGTTTTTATCAGAAATGTTTGGCCATATTATCTTATCTATAATCTTATCATTTGCTGTTCTCCATGAACTGAACTTTCAACATCTTGCTCAATTCAGAAGATATTCTGAAATTATACATAGAGTATCTAAATACATGTATTAAAAAAAATGAAGCTGAAGGAATATGGGAAAACCAGCCTTTGCAAACAGAGGGGAAATAAAGAATGGAATAAATTAAACAATGAGGTAGTTACAACAGACAATTTTGAAAAATTATGATGAAAAAATTAATGGGATACCACAAAAATATATCTGATCCTGTAGCTACAAATAAGTAATTACAACTAAACACTTACATGGAATAAGATGATTTTATTTGGACTATTAACCCAGAAGCTTAGTAGCCCAGGATAAGACATGAAAGCCTTAATAAATGTGGCTTATTTTCACAAGGATCCTTTGATTGTCTTCCCCCAGGATGCATCTCACAAAAGTCAACTAACACCCAGGTATCTATTTACTATGTAAACAGGGGCAAGAGGTGTAAGGAAATCTGCCTAGTCTCCACCTGCCCCAGGATCAAACCTAGGTCCTTTGGTTGTGAACCAAAGGCATTGCCTTGAGCCACTAACCTCTGTACATTGTATATATGTATTTAAACATACTGTACCCACATAAAAACTATTTTCTGCAATTTAAACTAAATTAGATGAATACAAGTACAGTACTAATAAAATGTATATAATTACAATACTGTAGATCTTAGTCACACTGAATGCAAAAAGACACTCGGAAATTCTGGTTAGCAGCAAATTTAAATTAAGACAGCATTGCACAAATGTTTGTAATAAAGTTAACAGAATACATGGATAATCCCCCAAAAAAGTCAAGTGACTTATTTTCATCGGCTAAGACCTCATTTTGATTATACTGCTCAGTACTGGTCTCTGTATTACAAAATGGGCATAAATGTACTAGAAAATATACAACAAAAGATGACGACAAACTTGATCCCATGTATCAGAATCCTTTGCTATGAAGATAGGCTGAATGTACTGAATTTGCACTTTTAGTAAGGCTGAGGTATACACATGGAAAACCAGAATAAGCAGATTTAAATGTGCTGAAAATATCTAGCAAAGACTGGACTCACAGCAATGAATTAAAGTATGACAAATTTAGATTGGAATATATTTAGTACAGGTCTGGCAAGAGTTGTATATACTGTAAGTGGAAAAAACTCCTAGGTAATGCCATTGTAGTGAGTTATTCGAGTAGTTTTAAATATGGGATGGACTGGTATATTAAAGTGTGACTGGGTGTGAGCTGAACCTGTCTAGCATGGGACCAGTAGGCCTACTGCAGCACTCCAGTTATATTCTTAATACTGGGTTCTCCATTTAAGACAACCCCCTCACGTAGGTTTGAAAGGTTTTATTAATGTTAATGGGCCATATAGCACCTGGATCTGGTCCAAGAAAGGGGAAGATAAATTCAGTTAAAAAAAAAAAACGCCCATTATCTGTATCAAGGCAACCTCCCTTGAGGAGGTTCTTCAAAATCCAGTCTTTGTGAGTTTGGCAATAATGTATTACTAAAAAAAAGTCCAGTAGTGTGTTGGTTTTGTCATGGACACTGCTTCAGTAAGTTGTACAAATGTAACAAACATAACCTAACATAATGAAACCAACCCAAAATGTCTTACTGTAACTTAACCTTAATCCACCAGCGGTAGATGTGGGACTGGAGCCTTTGTTTACAATCGATCCGTCTTTGTTTACATTCACTGTGATGGTCCAGGAGTCAATACTACCCGTTGATTGGCCTTTACGTGCTGCTCGTTCCAAAATAATATTTTTGCTGATATTTCACAAAAAACATTTTGGACAAGAAATAAAAATTTGTGCCGGAAAATAGATAGCATGTTTGTAGTACTATTAAACAGAAGAATGTATGACTTCTCAAAGGAACCTGATCTCTATATTATCCGGCAAGAATACTGATGTATATATAATTAATAAAGTTAACATATATATTATTCGTATGACTCATTTCCTCAAACTTAAGAAAAACATAACCAACATTGTCCTTCATTCACTTGGAGTGGCCAGTTGTCATTAATTCTCATTTTTTCGAAGCTAACGACACATTTCACGCAACAGCTGGTCAGCGTAACATGTAACACACATATTACTACAGTAAAATGAGGTCACTGTACTTACGTTCATGTGTAAATGAACTATAACATCCAGAGGTATGACGACATGGCCTCTCTCACACAACATTCAAAACATGACTGACCCACCCATGATCCCGTGAATGGCTTCGAATAGTCCGCATCCATTTTCCAGCCTGCGTTTTATTTCTTGAAGTCGCTGTTGGGAGTTTTACAATGATAATTACACGTTAAAATAACTACATAACTTACTTAAACAAAACGAGTATGACTTGCTTTATTTTTTGTCTAAAATAAGGTATGTAAATGTGTGTTTTAAGCCATTATTGAAGCTTTGAAATAAGCTGCGCATTGAGGAGTTGTTTACATGTGTAAAGCAGTACGCAGGCGCTGAGGAGAGGCTCTTGTGGCGCCTCCTTTAACTTTACATAAGTAGAATATTGTAGTCAGGTGAAACATTCCGGCCATGGGACCTAGGTCTTAGCTGTTTCAATTGTTAAAGTTATAACCATGACTGATTTCTACTGTAACTTACTGCTAAGTCTTAAATAAAAATATTACATTGCAAATAAGTCACTGTCTGACTTTTGGGGTTATTCTAGGCAATTTACACATATGTTAAAACTATGTATGATGATTGTTCTTATGTGTACCTGTACCTAAATAAACTTACTGAAAAATAGTATACCTGGATGGCGTTCCGGGAGTCAACGCGGTGGATCAGAGCCTGATAAACCAGGCTGTTACTTCCGGCTGCACTTCCTTTACTTACTTACATACATAATGTCAGAGAACATCTTCGATAACTTTTTTTGCCTAACCATTAGTTACGAGTGATAAGAGTTGGATTTGAGAGGGACCTACCCAGTAGGTTTCTTACTACCAGTTGGTGGGGGAGGGGCATTCCTTTCCTGTCAAGATTATCTGCGCCTCACCGAGGTAACGAGGTTCTGACCAGAGCTTTGGTAAGATGGGTAAGCAGGAAGAATGGGTTGGGAGGGAGGTGGGGTTACAAAGGTAAGTGGCCTAACCACTTTGGCGCAATTTAATAAGTGTATGTGCATGTAGTGTTATTCGTGAGTTCGTTAATTTCATGAAATAGGTATGCCTCCTGCCCATCAGTTGCACAGTTATACAGCTGTATACCAGCATGCCACTGACTTGGAAGAATGCATACTGTTAGCAATTCGCTTTTTTTTAACAGTAAGTAAGTTGGATATAAGACACCATGACTCACGAAATCGTAATGACACGATTGCAAACAAACCATACCATGGGCGGAGCTTGAACTCGTGGCGAGTGAGTCTTAAAACTCCAGGCTAGTGCGTAAGCCACTGGGCCAGCTGGCTACAATAAGATTTATCCACCTAGGTATATTTATACACCAGAGGGGTTAACATAGGCACCACTGTGACCACTGTAAGAACTTGCATTTGTGGTCACAGTGGTGCCTATGCTAACCTCTCTATGGTGTATAAATATACCTAGTTGGATGAATTTTATTGTAGCCAGCTGGCCCAGTGGTTTACTCGCTGGCCTGGAGTTTTACGACTCACTCGCCACGAGTTCAATCTCCGCCCATGGTATGGTTTATAAGTCACCATTCTGTTGCTTCAGCTTCTCACTGTTGCAGACTATGGAACATAACTCTTCTCCAGGCTGAGGGACTGACCACCTCAAAACCACGTCTTGATGGTGATGGATTGATTACATCGTCTTTACATCTCTGTTGCTTCTCGTGGTTCGATCCCCGACACGGGAGGAAATGCTGGGTATGTTTCCTTACACCTGCTGTCCCTGTTCACCTGAGTGTTAGACGACTGGTGCGGGTCGTATCCTGGGATACAAGACTGAAGAATCCCAATGGAAATAAGGCATACAGTCTCGATGACGCACTGACTTTATTGGGTCACCGTTGGGTGGCTCTTTTGACTACCGCCCACAGGATGGGTATGGGGTGCATAATAAAGATATCAAACTGAACGAACAACGTTGGGTGGCTAACCCTCCTCCGGGTTAAAAGTCCGAAAAATCTTATCTTTACTACTGTGGGTCGCATCCTGAGGTACAAGACTGAAGAATCCCAATGGAAATAAGACTGTTTAAGACAGACAATCCTTGACAATGCACTGGCCTTCTTAGGTTATCCTGGGTGGCTGACCCTCCCCGGATTAAAAATCTGAGAAAATCTTATCTTAAGTTTCAGTCTCCTATGTGTAGGTTATTTGTATAATGGCTGTAGCAGTCATCAGTTACTACGTAAAGGTTGTTAGTAGAGTATAAGCGACGGATGAAAGTTGTTAGTGGAGTACAAGCGATGGATGAAAGTTGTTAGTGTAGTACAAGCGATGGATCAAAGTTGTTAGTGGAGTACAAGCGATGGATCAAAGTTGTTAGTGGAGTACAAGCGACGGATGAAAGGTGTCAGTGGAGTACAAACGATGGATGAAAGTTGTTAGTGGAGTACAAGCGACGGATGAAAGGTGTCAGTGGAGTACAAACGATGGACTTCTGCGCCAGCCTTCGTCGGGTGTGGACGTCTCTCTCTCGCCTGAGTATCAGTGACAAATTTCCCCCGTTCTCTCTGGGACGCTTGTCCTCATCTATTTTGCCCGCCGGGCACACTACAGGAGGGGCACCTGGTCATCGGCTTACTTTTAGCCAGCTCCATTTTTCCGCTCTGCGGATAATTATTTAACGGTCTTTGGTGGGAAGCCGGTTACTGTACTCAGGTGGGGGTGTGGGGGTCCCGCTTTGCTGGGGCTTTGCAAGGGGGTCCACCGGACCTAATCGGAAACTTTCAAGTTTCTATCTATTTACAAAGGAACTTTTGTTCCTTTTCTTTCGTCGCCCAGCCTTGGGTAACAAATCTTCCTCGTGCCATCGAGAGGTCGGGCTCGATACGGCTTAGGCTGTCAGTGGCCCAATAAAACCCCAACGAAGAAGAAGAAGAGTACAAACGATGGATGAAAATTGTTAGTGGAGTACAAGCGACGGATGAAAGTTGTTAGTGGAGTACAAGCGACGGGATGAAGGCTGTACTGGAGTATAAGCGACGGGATGAAGGCTGTACTGGAGTATAAGCGACGGGATGAGAGCGTCAAAACATCCCTCACCAGCTCCCACAACACCAACGTTTCCACCTCCAGTATTTCTCATCTCGCCCTAGCATCACTGCCTTTCTTCCTGAGGCTTCACGCTACACCACTCCCTCTCATCAGCAAGAAGGAAAAGAACGTTGGAAGCTGTGTCTATAGTGAAGGAAAGAAGTCGCAGAGTCCTGGTTTTAAATTGCGTTGCATCTGGATAGGCGAAATTTATCCTCAATTTTTATGTGATTTCCGATAATGGCAGATCCTGAGGAAGAAATGAATAGTGATCAGGAAAGAGAAGAAAGTATGGAGGGTGTGAGTGAAGGTAATGACACCGACTCCGAGGATGAGGGAGAGCAAGATAAGAGGGAGGAAGAACTCAAGCTAAAAGTTAAGGAATTAAAGAAACAGGTAAACTTTAAGTGGTGTTCCCAAGTTCGACTTCCCCTCTCAAGCTCTAGGGAGTGTCCCTTGATGCCGGGGAGGGGCTCTTGATCTAGGGAATTGGATCTATGCTCCAGTTCCCTGGATTGAGCCTGATGCCTTCCGTCCTCCACAGGCGCTGTATAATCCCTACGGGTTTAGCGCTCCATATGATAGAGCCAGGGAGGGGCTCTTAATATAAGTTGAACCTATACTCCCTCTCCTTGGCTCGAACTTTAATGCCTTTCATTCCTCAAATGCTCTGTAACCCCTATGGGTTTAGCACTCTCCATATGAATATAAGAATAATAATAATAAAAAACAATGTTGATGAATGAATCTTGTTCCAAGGGATAGAGCCTTTCCCTTCCTTTTCCTTGGATCAGTTTTGGTTACCTCTCACTTCCCTGGCACTGCTTAACCCCTGTGGGTTTAGCATTTCCCCATGAGTATAATAATACTAATAATGCAAAACAACAAACAAAAACAAAACTTTATTTCTTTGCAAAGGTTACAATGTGTGTTTACATTTTATAATTTAATAGGTACAAAGAAAGCCACTATCATGCCGAGGCATTTCCAAAGCTAAACACCTTTATTCTTTTGCAGCTGGATGTAAATAACTTATATTATGATGGGCACGTGCAGCTGATAACAGCATTACGTGACCTTTTTGAACTAGAAGAGGCAAGAAAAGCTAGACAAAAGATGAGTGAAGTGTACCCTTTAACACCAGGTAAGATAGTAAGTTTATGTAGGTACAGGTATGCATAAATACAGTTACACAAATTATCATACATAGTAGCATATTGTAAATTACCTAGGATAACCCAAAAAAGCAAGTCTATTTATCATACATTGTGTAAATTACCTAGGATAACCCAAAAAACTCAAAGAAAGTGATTCGTTTTTTTAATTGATTAAAAGTGTCCAGCAATATATTTGCTTTAATTTATTGCTAATTAAATTATAATTTAATAATTCATATAAATTTTTTGTGCATACTATATAGATTTTATAGACACTACATTCTGTATAGTGTAAATCAAGAATATTTATTCTTAGACTCTGGTGAATAGGTTTATTTATGATGAACTGTTTTTTAATACTAGAGTTATGGTTGGACTGGATTCGGGATGAGCAAAAAGTGTGCACATCAAGTGATGAGAGGCTGTATATTGCTGAGTTATTTGATCGAGCCGTAAAAGATTATACGAGTAAGTATATTGTATATCTATAACTTCATTAAACATAAGACATCATTCTATATTCAATTGTTTGTCAGAAGCAGTTATATGTACAATATAGTATGTGTATTATATATATTATATATATGTATGTATATTTATAACTTCATTAAACATAAGACATCATTCTATATTCAATTGTTTGTCAGAAGCAGTTATATTTACAATATAGTATGTGTATTATTTAAATTGTGTAATTTAAAATTAAACACGGTATTATGTTTTGCGAAATATACATGAGCTAAATACGTACTCTGTTAGGAAAAAAGCATCATTTAAAACACTGATCAGAGGCACACTTTTATTTTGCTGTTATTGAAAGGGTAAATTAGTTCTGACATTTTTATTTAAAATTTCCTGATGTCAGATCCGAATATCTTAATTATTAGACAAAAAGAGATGAATTATATCTAGTACCTGTAGGTTATTTGTAGTCGCTTCTTTAGGTCACTCCCTTTTTTTAAGAGACTAGGTCTTTTAAAAAAAAATTCATATAAATTAAGCTTACTTTTTAAACCTCAAGAGCCATCTCCCACCAAGTCAGGGAAGAAAACATTTGCCGTCATTCATTTAATCACTTTCTTGCCAGAAGTGTACTGACATCACAATTCAGTTTACCCTCCGGGTGCAACATCCCCACCACTCCAGCGGAAGGCCTCGGTCAGGTGACCCAGAGCTCCAGCCTTGGGTTATCATATGACTATGACCCATGTCAGGAAACACTTGTCCTGTTTCCTGACAAACCGGCCTCCTCGTTGCTGGCCTCTTCGTTGAAGCCGTTACTGCTCGCCACCTGCAGTTCAGTGTATGTGCATGTTGCCACAAAGCACAAATAACCCACACATAGGATAAAGAAACTTATGACAATGTTTCGGTCGGACCGATCAATGCATCACGCAGAAACAAGCGGGTATATACAGAGAAAGATCCCAGTCAGCAGGACTCGATACTGCTTCTGAGAAGGACAAGATTTCCAAGCAGCGCTCTAGACCACTCGGCCTAACTTAACCCACCACTCCTTAAAACTTAGAGCATATGTTCTCATAATACGTACTGCACAATATTTTGAAAGAGATTTGCTAATTTCATTTCTCTGTCTTAATGAACATATTGTTCATCTATTTTAACAGCTTTGCCACTGTTATGGCAATTCTTGTTAAAGACTTGTTAGCTGTAGTCCCCCTTCATTGATGGGGTCCAGTTCAACTTCAAGGAATCATCTATAATAAATAGAAGTCACAGTATCTTGGCTGGAGCAATTTCCAACTAACCCTCAAATTGGAAATTCTTAATTTGACATTTCGGTCCATCCTGAACTAATATCACATCACATTTTGATAATGGTACAAGATTGACTGAAATGTCCAAGTTTATTTTTTGTTTGTGAAGAAATTCTTTGTATCCCTTCAGCATCTTATTCTTTAGTTTATAGCCATGTCTCTGGTTCTCCTTGCTGATAGTGTTAGGAAGTTTTTCTTACCTTTTCTTTTGTATTGTAATCATGTACAGTGGACCCCCGAGTTTCGTAAACCCGGAAATCGTACAGTTATGTAAGTATAATATTGTAAGTGCTTGTGGAAGTGTATTTTTGGGGGTCTAAAATAGACTAACCTACATGACATTTTTCCTTAAGGGAGTAAATTCGTTCGGTAATAGTGCTTGAGCAGACTTCAGGAGTGAAGTTTTTACGAAACTCGGGGGTCCACTGTACAGTGGATCCCCGGAAATTGGACATACAGTGGACCCCCGGTTAATGGCCATAATTCATTCCAGAATGCTGTTTAAGTGCCATTACCGAACGAATTTATTCCCATAAGAAATAATGTAAATTAGATTAGTCCTTTTAGACCCCCAAAAATACACTTACATAATGGGTCGAGTTTTGAGCAGTACGTAAACCGGGGGTCCACTGTAATTCGTTCCAGAATGCTGTTCTAGTGCTGTTACTGAACGAATTTGTTCCCATAAGGACAAATGTAAATTAGATTAGTCCGTTTCAGACTCCCAAAAATACACTTACAAAAATACACTTATATAATTGTTCGAGTTGGGAGCAGTACGATTTCCGGGGGTCCACTGTATATAGTTATCACATCTTTTTTCATTCTGTCATCCAAAAACCATTTCTAAATCTTTCAGCCTTTCTTCATAATTTTTTTATCATTGGAAGTCATTATGTAGCTCATCTTAAGACTATGTTGGTTTAATATAATTTTATTGTGAACATCCTTTTAGCATTTACAGTACAGTAGTATATTTCTTTCTGTAGTACAGTACTGTACTCAAATTCTTAAATAGAAAAAAATATATATATATTGCAAAAGTTGAGAAAATAATGGATTTTATTTTTTTTTACATTTTTATTTAGATTTGTCATACCAAATGAATTTTGCAATACAAACTAGACTTTTTATAGTAAAATGTTTTTTGGTTTACTTCAAGGTATTATTTTTTTTTTTTTTTATTAACACATCGGCCGATTCCCACCAAGGCAGGGTGGCCCGAAAAAGAAAAACTTTCATCATCATTCACTCCATCACTGTCTTGCCAGAAGGGTGCTTTACACTACAGTTATAAAACTGCAACATTAACACCCCTCCTTCAGAGTGCCGGCACTGTACTTCCCATCTCCAGAACTCAAGTCCGGCCTGCCGGTTTCCCTGAATCCCTTCATAAATGTTACTTTGCTCACACTCCAACAGCACGTCAAGTATTAAAAACCATATGCCTCCATTCACTCCTATCAAATACGCTCACACATGCTTGCTGGAAGTCCAAGCCCCTCGCACACAAAACTTCCTTTACCCCCTCCCTCCAACCTTTCCTAGGTATTATCAGTGAATATTTAAGTAGGATATATGTAGTATTTAGGGTCAATTTATCTCATCAACATTGAATTCAGTACAGAAATTTAATAAATTCTCTTGCTAGTGAATTAAGGGTACAGTAGCTAAAACTAGTAAGGATTTATATTGGACACTGTCAAGGGTGAATTGCTGGGACTAAACAGTTAAATCTAGGGAAGATGGTGTCTACAGCATTAGGTTATAAGAAAAAACAAACAAATGTAGACAACTTTATTGTTGAAGTGTTCTGCCTACATAGTAAGTTTCTTTAGTCAAATGCAGAGGTGACTAAAAGTATGGAGATAGCAGAAGTACTGGTGAGGTAAAGCAGTTTTTTGAGGTGGTCAGTTCTTCAGCCTGAAGAAGAGTTAATCACTTCTGTATTTGACTGAAGAAGCCTACTGTGTAGGCAAAACATTTCAACAATAAAGTTACCCAACTGTTGCACATCTTACTCATTAGCTTGTTAGCATTGTACAGTATACCATTTTCATAATTAATCTGGCATTGGTTGGTAATGCAGTACTGGTATTGGTATTTTCTTACTAATCCTCTTTTCAAAGAATTCCATGTACATACTCTACTGTATTGGTTGCTTAACTGGTGACATTGGATTACATATGGTCAATCTCAACTTCTGAGCATGATAACATTCAGGATACACGTACATCACTGTATATGCTTTCGTTTGTATGTATGGAAGCATCTAATTCTTACCTTCCTTTACAAGGCGTGCAGCTTTGGGTAGAGTACGTCATGTTCACGTTAGGAAGTGGGGACATGGTAGCAACTAGAGCAATTGGAGAACGTGCTCTTACTGCTGTAGGAACTCATGTTGCAGAAGGCGTGTTAATATGGCAAGTTGTACTGCTAGTTGAGAAGCAGGTAAGCATATGATAGTCTTCAGAAATTCTGTAATTGATAACATTAGGAGCAATATATGTGCAAGAAGCAGATCCTTGCAGGAAGGAACATACTGCATGTAATATGAATATAGTATGTGGGTATGTTTATAGTATATTCTAACAGTTAAATTGGTTATAATATACTATATATACAGTGGACCCCTGAGTTACGTACACCCCGGAAATCGTACAATTATGTAAGTATAATATTTTAAGTGCTTGTGGAAGTGTATTTTTGGGGGTCTGAAATAGACTAACCTAAGTGACATTATTTCTTAAGGGAGTAAATTCATTCGGTAATGGCACTTGAGCAGGATTCTGGAATGAAGTTTTTACGATACTCGGGGGTCCACTGTAATTATATCCTATATTTTTAATTAAATTTTGCTGTAAATGTTCTGAGTGTTATATCCGTGATTACTTTCAGTGAAGTAATCATGATACAGTATACAACCTACATATAATGCATTTCTTGTTAGTCAGTGAATAATTGTTTTTAGTGTGGAGGCTAGACAGGACTACTATGGTTGTGGCTGCATTGGTGTGTACTGAGAATGTTTATTAAGATAAAAGGCATACTATAAATATATAATAATTTAGGTAAACTATCCCATACTGATTTTCAGATATATGCAGGCTTACAAAAGTCAGGTACTGTTCAGTCAGAACAGGAAATAAAAGAGCAAGAAAAACAGCTTCATAGAATCCAAGGACTCTTGCGAAGACAGATGAGAGTTCCCTTGCTCAACTGTGATGCAGAGTCACTACTTGAGGAAGCTTCTGAATATTTTGATGGTGAAGTTGACTCTCATATGAAGGAAGATCTCAAGAAGACCCAGAAAAAACTGAATGAGAAAATTCCTTTTGAAGATGATTTGGTAAGGCATTTTCCTAAGACAGTCTGCAGTGTCAAATTTTATATACACGTATCTTTAATATAATTATTGTATGCTGTGTCTATGAGCAGTAAACATTACTTTTGCTACTCATAATATACCTCAATATATATTTTCTGTCTTCATTCTTCTCATCTTTAGCAATGGTTGTTACTTAACTTTGTTATTCCTTCTTTTCATATGCAATAATATCCTCTTTTACATGTCTTATAATTTAACACTTTAATATTTTTTAATTCTTATCTTTGTACAACCAGATATAAAGCAAAGACTGCTGAATGGTGTAGAGAAACACACATGCCTGTTGAAACACCATAAAAACAAGCTTATATGTCCCATTACATAGGGAAAAAGGAGAAAATAGAGGACACAGAGGGACTGCTGGGACAGTAAGGACAAGTAAGATAAGAGAAGGGTTGTGCTTAGTTGCATGTTGTTGTGTAGCCTGGTTCTGTCCAGAAGTCTTCGGCCAAAACTGCTGTGTATTGGGCAGCACCAGGATGCTCAACAACATGGTATAAATAGAAACTACCTTTTCTTACCTCATTTAACCTCACCATCCAGATAGCCTCAGCCTCTTCACTTCCTTTTTTTTTTTCCTCTGTGGTATATAGGCTATATAGCAGGATGCAGCCAGTTTGAGGATGTCATGTTTAGGTGCAGTGCATGGTGTCAATATCCTGCATAGAATTTGGAGCATAGAAATTACAAAATAGAATGAGATTACCAGAGATATAATTCTGGGGCTGAGAAGAAGTTGTTAAGGTGGTTTGGGCATTTAGAGAAGATCAAGCAGAATAGAATGACCAAGAGAGTTTATAAATCTGTGGTGAAAGGAAGGGGAAGGGGCAGTGGTCATCCTAGGAAATGTTAGAGGGAAGGGTAAAGGAGGTTTTTGACTGTTAGGTGCTTGAGCAACAAGCAGGCTTATGTGGACATGATAGATCAGAATGAATAGAGATGAATGGGTTTTATGGCTTAATGTGCTGTTAGGGTGTGAGCAAGGAAACATCTGTGAAGGGATTTAGGGAAAACTGGTTATCTGGACTTGAGTCCTGGAGGTGGGAAGTACAGTGCTTGCACTCTAAAGGAGAGGTGGGGATATTTGCTGTTTGGAGGGGCATCTGAACTTTCGTATCTACTCGCCTCTGGCAAGACAGTGATAGTGTGAATAATGGTGAAAGTGTTTGTTTTTCAGGTCACCCTGCATCAGTGGGAGACATCCATTGTGTTTTCATCAGTAGTTGTAATTAGTGAGAGAGAGAGAGAGAGAGAGAGAGAGAGAGAGAAGCTGTAATGAAGAAAGATTCATTTATTCCTTGTAAATGCCTCCATCACTATGGGACATTCATCCCACCCTGCTCTTGCAGTGCACTGAATGAGGATGAGTAATATTTCTGGGAATTGCTTTGATTACTCACATTGTGTTCATATTCTCATCTGGGCCACATGTTTGTTTGTTTTTTCTCTACCTGTTGTCTTGGCTTTTTTTGGAACACATTTTTTGTAAACCATTTCATGTTAGCAGAACATGTACTAATATATTCATTCAGGAATGTTTTATATTAAAATGTTTTTCTTAAAATATACGTACAGTGGACCCTCGGTTTTCGTTGAAAATTCTTTCCAGAATGCTGTTTGAGTGCCATTACCGAACGAATTTGTTCCCATAAGGACAAATGTAAATTTGATTAGTCATTTCAGACCCCCAAATATACACTTACAAAAACACTTACGAAAATACACTTACGTAATTGTTCGAGTTTGGAGGTGAACGAAAACCGAGGGTCCACTGTATATGATATCGGAAGTCAATTCACTTGAACATTTATGTGTTTATTAAGTAGTAGAAATTTAGGTTATATTGTTCCTTCAAGGAAAAAAGAGCTGAATTGATACTGGTAAAAGGTTCTTGATCCAAGGAATTGAAACTACACTTCCCTTGGATCAAACCTTATTACCTTCCACTTTCCACATGCTGTATGACTTGTACCAGTTTAGCATTTCCTCATAATAATAATTATTATTATTATGTATTATATTATACTTAGCTGAGAGCTGAAAATGATGTTGACAAACTGGCTGGATATCGACGTTATATTGCGCAGACAAAGGAAACTGACAATCCTGCAGCAGTGCAGAGTTTATATGAGAGAGCTGTTACTGATCACTGTCTTGATGTTGGTAAGAAAGATTACTTGTAAAAAGTTATATTGAATTACTCTCACATTCTGTACTGTTTGAATCTAATGTAGTACAGGATGGTCATTGCTAGATAGAAATGTATGTAAATGTTCTTCCACTTATTTTCCTCACAGGCTTATGGGAAGAATATGTTAATTTCGTTATGCATCAGTTTCCTGGATTGGACTATGTTGTTTTACCTGTTTGTGAACGCAGCCAGAGGAATTGTCCTTGGTCTGCCACCCTCTGTGACCTGCATATCACAGCTCTGCAGATGTTTGCTTCTAAGGAAGATGAGTCTCTTACAGCTAAAGTAAAAGGTAAATGTTAAATACATTACATAGAATACAGAGCATGTGAACAAGTTTTGTTCCTGGCTAGTATAGAAAACAGTAGTACAAAAGGATGGTTATGCATTACACATTTGTATTGTAGCTCAGTGTTTGTAAGGCTCAGACACTCATGACCTCTGTGGGTTTAGCACTTTCTTGTGAATAATATAACATCTCATGCTCGGAAGGACTTAATATCTAAATCTTGAGAAGCTCTTAATAATTAAATGTTGAAAAAGGGCTTTAATATTTTTTTTTTTAACACATCGGCCGTTTCCCACCGAGGGAGGGTGACCCAAAAAGAAAGAAAAACCCAAAAAGAAAGAAAATGCTTTCATCATCATTCAACATTTTCACCATCACTCATACATAATCACTGTCTTTGCAGAGGCGCTCAGATACGACAATTCAGAAGTCCCTCCAAACTGCCAATATCCCAACCCCCTCCTTTAAAGTGCAGTCATTGTACTTCCAATTTCCGGTCCTCAAGTCCGGTTTCCCTGAATCCCTTCACAAAATATTACCCTGCTCACACTCCAACAGCTTGTCAGGTCCCAAAAACCATTCGTTTCCATTCACTCCTATCTAACATGCTCATGCATGCTTGCTGGAAGTCCAAGCCCCTCGCCCACAAAACCTCCCTTACCCCCTCCCTCCAACCTTTTCGAGGACAACCCCTACCCCCGCCTTCCTTCCCCTACAGATTTATACGCTCTCCAAGTCATTCTACTTTGTTCTATTCTCTCTAAATGACAAACCACCTCAACAACCCCTCTTCAGTCCTCTGACTAATACTTTTATTAACTCTACACCTCCTCCTAATTTCCACACTCTGAATTCTCTGCATAATATTTACACAACACATTGCCCTTAGACAGGATATCTCCATAACCTCATCCTTCATAAACCCATCTGCTGACAAGTCATCTCCCAAATATCTGAAAACATTCACTTCTTCCATACTCCCTCTCTCCAATGTGATATCCAATTTTTCTTTATCTAAATCGTTTGATACCCTCATCACCTTACTCTTATCTGTGTTCACTTTCAACTTTCTACCTTTAAATATTGAAAAGGATTAATCTAAATGTTGAGAAGGACTTAGAACATAATGTTGAGGTTTTGATAATTATGTGTTCATTAGAACTTAATAATTGAACATTAAGAAGGGCTTAATAGGTAAATACTGAGAAGGGTCTAGAAACTAAATGGAAGTTGACATGATGCATAACATGTGCAGTGACAGATGTAAATAAAGAAAGTCTATTGGATGATGGTTTGTGCAGTCATGGGTTTTCTTAAATCAAGATTTAGATTTGAGAATTAAGATTTAAATTAAGAATATAGTTGGTAGTAAGAGAAAAATTAAGTAAGTTAGTGTCATGTTAAACTAGGTAAAAAAGGGTATACAGTAGCACTTGACTAGTATTCCTATGCCTTTAACCTTTTAAAGATCTGAATGGGATTGTTCATGTTCTTTCCTGGGTCATCACAAGTCAAACCTTGGTCAGCATAAATCAGACATTATTGGTGAGAAGTTTTTGCTGCCAGTAATCAGAATTTGGTTGCAGATTTTGAGATGTAGGTTATCAGAGTAAGTTTTCATCACAAGTCTGGCCTTGATTGTCAGGAGTATGGTTTTGGTACTAAGCCTAGCAAAAGTATCCAATTACTCATCAATAGATCAGGTATTCTATATACACCTTAAGCTCTTCCCCTTTACTATGAACAGCCAGTCAACTTAACATGGATTTAGATTGCTTACACTAAACAGCACTCCTACATAAAAAATTATCAGTTACCTCATCAGCTATTTTAAGAATGTTTGATGCATTAAGGTGGTGGTTCTCACTTCACACACATATAATGTTTTACTAGAATAAGAGATATGGTAGATTCAGTAATAAACAGAGGTGCCCTAAGTATAGTCAGAAGAGCTAGTGTTCATGTAATTATTACGTTTTATTTTTCTATTAACACATTGGTTATTTCCCACCAAGGCAGGATGACCTGAAAAAGAAGAAACACTTTCATCATCATCATCATTCACTCCATCACTGTCTTGCCAGAGGTGTGCCGACACTACGGTTAAAAAACTGCAACATATCAACAACCCTCCTTCAGAGTACAGGCACTGTACTTCCCACCTCCAGGACTCAAGTCTAGCTAACCAGTTTCCCTGAATCCCTTTATAAATGTTACTTTGCTCACACTCCAACAGCACATCAAGTCATAAAAACCATTTGTCTCCACTCCCTCCTGTCTAATACACTCATGCATGCTTGCTGGAAGTCCAAGCCCCTGATACCTGTACCTATAAGTTGACAGAAATATAACCAGAAACTAACAGTCTGCCTTTCAGAGGCAAATGCCATACTCATTTGATTTCTAACAGTTATAGGACGAGGTTATCAGCTACTATGTGATAAACCATTTCCTTTGTATATTATAGTGACTAACATGCTAATGAAAAGTTTATTAATACCAAGTCTTTTTTTTTTTAATATTTATAAATAAATATTGTTTAAAACAAGTCACAATACACTGGATGGATCAATTTGCATATAACCCCCCAATTTTGAGAGGAAACTATTGATGACATTTTGATATGTCATCTATCAGTTGTGACTTGATAATGGTCAAGGACAGACATAATGTCATTTATATTTTTCTCTTTAAAGTTTGGGTTATTTGAGAATAGGTATCAAAGATCAGATTTTTTATTTTTGCTTCAGGTGCTCTGGAGAAAGGCCTCAGCTGCGGTATTCAGTCTGGACGTGAAGCTACTCGCATGTGGATGGCCTACCTGATATACTTGAGGAGGCAAATTGTATGGGACCAGCCCCATGATTGCCAGCTACTTGCTTTTAGAGAAGCAGGACAGCAAGCTATAAGCATGATTGACGAGTGTAAATATTGCCCAAGCTCAGGTTTTTTAATCATACCCATTAACTTTGTTTTTGGCATAACCAGTTATTCAGTGGGATAATTTATGTATTAAAGTATCAAGTTTTAATTATTTTGGTCTCAGTAGGTGGAGTTAAAACAGTAGTATGATTCACAGAGAGCAAGTACTTGAGGGTGGTTTCATGGTAATGGTGGTGGTATTTTGTTCATCAAGATAAATATAAATCTGTCTTATGATGCAGGCCCTGGTCCATTTGATTGCTAAAGCTGGTGTAATGGTCCATCCCATAAAAAATGAATATCACACCATATGAACCATATGTTCTCCATGGGAAAGTGGAACAGAATTCTTCCTCCGTAAGCCATGCATGTCGTAAGAGGCGACTAAAATGCCGGGAGCAAGGGGCTAGTAACCTCTTCTCCTGTATGTATATTACTAAATGTAAAAGGAGAAACTTTCGTTTTTCCTTTTGGGCCACCCCGCTTCGGTGGGAAACTGCCGACGTGTTGAAAGAAAGAAGATGAACAATATGTGATAGGTCCTCCACTCCACAATTAAAGGATCACTGCACAGTAGTAGGAAAGTGGTGTATAAAGAATTTAGATATTGGGGAGAGAGAAATAAAAATTTGGCATGTTTTGTGAGGAAATAATAAATCAAGAAATAATAAAGTTAATATAGATACAGAAAATATAGGTAGTAGGTTGGTAGACAGCAACCACCCAGGGAGGTACTACCGTCCTGCCAAGTGAGTGTAAAACGAAAGCCTGTAATTGTTTTACATGATGGTAGAATTGCTGGAGTCTTTTTTTCTGTCTCATAAACATGCAAGATTTCAGGTACATCTTGCTACTTCTACTTACACTTAGGTCACACTACACATTCATGTACAAGCATATATATACACACCCCTCTGGGTTTTCTTCTATTTTCTTACTAGTTCTTGTTCTTATCTCCTCTTATCTCCATGGGGAAGTGGAACAGAATTCTTCCTCCGTAAGCCATGCGTGTCGTAAGAGGCGACTAAAATGCTGGGAGCAAGGGGCTAGTAACCCCTTCTCCTGTATATATTACTAAATGTAAAATGGGAAACTTTCGTTTTTCATTTTGGGCCACCCCGCTTCGGTTGGAAACGGCCGACGTGTTGAAAGAAAGAAGAAGATACAGAAAAGTCTAAATATTAAAAAACTTAGGTAATTTTTAATTACATACTGCACAATGAGAGAAGGATAGGGATTGAGTACAGTACAGTACTTTTATTCTCTAGAGATTTGTTGCTGTTTTGGTGGATTGACATGTTGCTGTAAAACAGGATGTATGTTATAGTTTGTAGATAAATATTTTCTTTTTCTTTTCTCTCTTAGATTTTGGTGAAGATGGAGACATTGAAAGTGAAATACCTCGCTTCTTAGCTCGGATTGAAGCAGAATGTGCTCATGATGCTGAAAGAGCAAGAGAAATTTGGAATGACATTATTATGAAACGAAACAACAACTTTAAGAATGCAAAGTTATGGTTGGAATTTATCAGCTTAGAGAGGTAGTAAGCATTTTGTATAATTATACATTTTCTTTGTTATTCTACATGTTTTTGGGAAGAAATCACTAAAATGTAGTACTGCAGGAGGGCTGAAGCCTCTATAGTCTCCATCAGGCCTTCCAAACCTTCCCAAATAATGATGATGATAATAATAATAATAATCGTAGGTAGTAGGTTGGTAGACAGCAACTGCCCAGGGAGGTACTACCGTCCTGCCAAGTGAATGTAAAATGGAAGCCTTTAATTGTTTTACATGATGGTAGGATTGCTGGTGTCTTTTTTCTGTCTCATAAACATGCATGATTTCAGGTACATCTTGCTACTTCTACTTACACTTAGATCACACTACACATTCATGTACAAGCATATATATACACACCCCTCTGGGTTTTCTTCTATTTTCTTACTAGTTCTTGTTCTTATTTCCTCTTATCTCCATGGGGAAGTGGAACAGAATTCTTCCTCCGTAAGCCATGCGTGTCGTAAGAGGCGACTAAAATGCCGGGAGCAAGGGGCTAGTAACCCCTTCTCCTGTATATATTACTAAATGTAAAAGGAGAAACTTTCGTTTTTCCTTTTGGGCCACCCCGCTTCGGTGGGAAACGGTCGACGTGTTGAAAGAAAGAAAGAAGAAATATGCAAGATTTCAGGTACATCTTGTTACTTCTACTTACACTTAGGTCACACTACACATGCATGTACAAGCATATACAGTGGTACCTCGACTTACGAGCAGCTCCCAACTCGAACAATTGTGTAAGTGTATTTCTGTAAGTGCTTTTGTAAGTGTAATTTTGGGGGTCTGAAACAGATTAATCTAATTTACATTATTCCTTATGGGAATAAATTCGTTTGGTATCTGCACTCAAACAGCCTTCTGAAACGAATTAAGCTCGTAAGTCAAGGTACCACTGTATATACACTTCCCTCTAGGTTTTTTCTATTTTCTTACTAGTTCTTGTTTATTTCTTCTTATCTCCATGGGAAAGTGGAACAGAATTCTTCCTCCGTAAGCCATGCATGTTGTAAGAGGCGACTAACATGCTGGGAGCAAGGGGCTAGTAACCCCTTCTTTATACATTACTAAAGTTAAAAAGAGAAACTTTTGTTTTTCTTTTTGGGCCACCCTACTTCAGTGGTATACGGCCAGTTTGTTGAAAGAATAATAATAATAATAATAATAATAATGTTTATTTTAGCACCGGCCTTCTCCCACCAAGGCAGGGTGACCCGAAAAAGAAGAAACACTTTCACCCTCACTCCCATTGCCAGAGATGCAATGATACTACAATTCAGATGCCTCTCCAAACTGCAAATATCTCTATCCCTCCTTCAGACTTTTCACCTCCAGGATTCAAGTCTTGCTAACTGGTTTCTCTGAATCCTGTCATAAATGTTACCTTCCTCACACTCTAACATAACATAAGTCATAAAATCCACTTGCTTCCATTTACTCCTGTCTAACACGTTCACACATGCCTGGTGGATGTTCATATAAAACCTCCTTTACCCCCTCCCTCCAATCTTTCCTAGGGTGACCCCTATCCTGCCTTCCCTCTACAGATTTATATACTCTAAAGTCATCCTATTTTGCTCTATCCTCTATAAATGTCCAGACTATCTCAATAACCCCTCCTCGGCCCACTGGATAATGCTTTTAGTAACCCTGTGCCACCTCCTAATCTCCAAACTATGAATTATCTGCATAATAATTAAACCACACATTGTCTTCATACACGACATCACTGCTTCCAGCCTCCTCCTCGCTGCGACATTCATCACCCATGCTTCACACTCATATAAGAGTGTTGGTACCACTAAGCTCTCATACACTCCCCTTTTTGCCTCCATGGATAATGTTCTTTGTCTCCTCAGATGCCTCAGTGCACCACCCACCTTGTTCCCCCTCATCATTTCTATGGTTCGTAAGTATCAGGTGTGCAACAGTTAGGTATCTTTATTCTGAAATGTTTTGCCTACACAATAGGCTTCAGTCAAATACAGAGGAGGCAGCAGAAACAGTGGAGATGTAAAGCTGATGTAATCAATCCATCATCCTCAAAGACGTAGTTTTGAGGTAGCCAGTCCCTCAGCCTGGAGAAGAGTTCTGCTCCATAGTCTGGATTGTTCCAGACAATGAGGTGAGAAGGGCAGTGCTTGCACTCTGAAGGAGGACTAGGGATGTTGCAGTTGGAAGGTAATCTGAATTGTGATGTTAGGACACTTATGACAGGAAAGCAATTGAATGAATGATTGTGAACATGTTTTCTTCTTTGTGTCACCCCTTCTAGGTGGAAAATGGCTGTTGAGGTAAAAAAAAAAAAAATGATATTTACTTTCCAAAGATACATAGTTATACTGAAATGTTGGATTAAAAATTTTGTTTGCACAATTTAGTACACAATAATGATGATTAATACTATATGAAAGTCTGGGGTCTGGGATATTGACAATTTGGAGGGTATACTATTCTAAACTGTCGTATCTGAGCACCTCTGCAAAGACAGTGATTATGTATGAGTGAGTTGAAAGTGTTGAATGATGATGAAAGTATTTTCTTTTTGGGGATTTTCTTTCTTTTTGGGTCACCCAGCCTTGGTGGGAGATGGCCGACTCGTTGAAAAAAAAAAATACAGTGGACCCTCGCTGTTAGAACTCTCCAAACTCGCCCTTTTATGTAAGTTTATTATTGTAAGTGCTTTTATAAGTGTATTTTTGGGGGTCTGAAATGGACTAATCTAATTTACATCATTCCTTATGGAAATAAATTCGTTTGGTAACAGCACTTGAACAGCATTCTGGAATGAAGAATGTTCGAATAGCGAGGGTCCACTGTACAGTGGTCCCTCGGTTTTCGCCGAAAATTCGTTCCAGAATGCTGCTCAAGTGCCATTACCGAACGAATTTACTTCCTTAAGAAATAATGTCACGTAGGTTAGTCTATTTCAGACCCCCCAAAAATACACTTGCAACAGCACTTACGAAAATACACTTACATAAATGTTCGAGTTTGGAGATGCACGAAAACCGAGGGTGTATCAGACACCAGAGGGGAAGTGTTGGTGTATCAGACACTAGAGGGGAAGTGTTGGTGTATCAGACACTAGAGGGGAAGTGTTGGTGTATCAGACACTAGAGGGGAAGTGTTGGTGTATCAGACACTAGAGGGGAAGTGTTGGTATATCAGAGTTTGAAGAACTAGATTTGAATTTATTTAAGAGATAACATGATGTGTAATATGAATTAAACTTGGAACAGGGTTTACGAACAATTGAGAAGAGACAATAAAATGTGTGACATTACAGTATGATTTTTGACTACTATATACATATTACAGAAAAAAATAGTAATACTTAATGTTTCAATTATGCACTGTTCAGGATCTTGTGTTTAAAAGTAATCATGTGAAAGAAAAGTAGTCACTTGCAGTAATGATAATCTCTGCCCATTTAATACAATGTAACAGTAAATATAACCACTTTAAAGGAAGGGTTTGGGATACTAGCAGCTTGGAGGGACATCTAAACTGTCATATCTGAGCGCCTCTGCAAAGTCAGTGATCATGTATGAGTGATGGTGAAAGTGTTGAATGATGATGAAAGTTTTTTTTCTCTTTTTGGTTTTTTCTTTCTTTTTGGGTCACCCTGCCTCGATGGAAAACAGCCGATGTGTTAAAATGTATACAGTGGACTCCCCGGTTTTCGTTATTTTTTCGTTCCAGAATGCTGTTCAAGTGCCATTACCAAACAAATTTATTCCCATAAGGAATAATGTAAAGTAGACTAGTCCTTTTAGACCCCCAAAAATACACTTACAAAAGCATTTACAAAAATACACTTACATAAAAGGGTGAGTTTGGAGCAGGACAAACACCGGGGGTCCACTGTATATAGTATATATAACCACCAAATGTTTTTGTATTCTTTAGGAGTTATGGGTCAGAGAAACATTGTCGTAAGCTTTTCCGTCGTGCTCTGGAGAGAGTTTGGGATTGGGTGGAAGAAATAGGTTCTGCCTACCTTCGCTTTGAGCAAGATGTTGGAACACTAGAATCAATGGAGGACTTCAAGAAAAGATATGAAGACAGGTAAGTTCAATAATTTAACTATATACAGTACTCTATAATCTTTTGAAAAGTTTACTAAATATTCATCTCTGACAGACTTGTAGAGCACAAGAGAAGTGTTTTGCTTTGCTGATACTAATGTTGTTTTCTCTCATGTTAAAGTCCATAACAATCCCATATGTTGATCTGCCAAAACTGTCTTTCCTTCTTCTAGCTTTCATGGACTCTGTCTTGTTGAGTCATCCATAATGCACAATATTTCTTAAATGAATCTTAGTTCCGTTATATTTTTGATTTGTGAATTTAAAATTATATTTTTGATTTGTGAATTTTCAGTTTTAATTTTGATTTGCATATATGTGAACAGTTTTAGGTAGTAGGTTGGTAAACAGCAACCGCCCAGGGAAGTACTACCGTCCTGCCAAGTGAGTGTAAAACGAAAGCCTGTAATTGTTTTACATGATGGTAGGATTGCTGGTGTCTTTTTTCTGTCTCATAAACATGCAAGATTTCAGGTACATCTTGCTACTTCTACTTACACTTAGGTCACACTACACATTCATGTACAAGCATATATATACACACCCCTCTGGGTTTTCTTCTATTTTCTTACTAGTTCTTGTTCTTATTTCCAATTATCTCCATGGGGAAGTGGAACAGAATTCTTCCTCCGTAAGCCATGAGTGTCGTAAGAGGCGACTAAAATGCTGGGAGCAAGGGGCTAGTAACCCCTTCTCCTGTATATATTACTAAATGTAAAATGGGAAACTTTCGTTTTTCATTTTGGGCCACCCCAATTCGGTGGGAAACGGCCGACGTGTTGAAAGAAGAAGAAGAAATATGTGAACAGTATTTAGATAAAGGTAGGGAAGTTTTTATTGGATGTATGGATTTAGAAAAAGCATATGATAGAGTGGATAGGGAAGCAATGTGGCAGATGTTGCAAGTGTATGGAATAGGTAGTAAGTTACTGAATGCTGTAAAGAGTTTTTATGAGGATAGTGAGGCTCAGGTTAGGGTGTGTAGGAGAGAGAGAGATTACCTCCCGGTAAAAGTAGGTCTTAGACAGGGATGTGTGATGTCACCATGGTTGTTTTATATCTTTATAGATGGGGTTGTAAAAGAAGTAAATGCTAGGGTGTTGGGGAGAGGAGTGGGATTAAATTATGGAGAATCAAGTACAAAATGGGAGTTAACGCAGTTACTTTTTGCTGATGATACTGAGCTTATAGGAGATTCTAAAGAAAAGTTGCAGAGGTTAGTGGACGAGTTTGGGAGGGTGTGTAAAGGTAGAAAGTTGAAAGTGAGCAAAGATAAGAGTAAGGTGATGAGGGTATCAAATGATTTAGATAAAGAAAAACTGGATATCACATTGGAGAGAGGGAGTATGGAAGAAGTGAATGTTTTCAGATATTTGGGAGTTGACTTGTCGGCAGATGGGTTTATGAAGGATGAGGTTAACCATAGAATTGATGAAGGAAAAAAGGTGAGTGGTGCATTGAGGTATCTGTGGAGACAAAAAACTATCTATGGAGGCAAAGAAGGGAATGTACGAAAGTATAGTTGTACCAACACACTTATATGGGTGTGAAGCTAGGGTTGTAAATGCTGCAGCGAGGAGGCTGGAGGCAGTGGAGATGTCCTGTCTAAGGGCAATATGTGGTGTAAATATTATGCAGAGAATTCGGAGTGTGGAAATTAGGAGGAGGTGTGGAGTTACTAAAAGTATTAGTCAGAGGGCTGAAGAGGGGTTGTTGAGGTGGTTTGGTCATTTAGAGAGAATGGATCAAAGTAGAATGACTTGGAGAGCGTATAAATCTATAGGGGAAGGAAGGAGGGGTAGGGGTCGTCCTCGAAAAGGTTGGAGGGAGGGGGTAAAGGAGGTTTTGTTGGTGAGGGGCTTGGATTTCCAGCAAGCGTGTGTGAGCATGTTAGATAGAGTGAATGGAAACCAATGGTTTTTGGGACCTGACGAGCTGTTGGAGTGTGAGCAGGGTAATATTTAGTGAAGGGATTCAGGGAAACCGGTTATTGATTTATCCAGACTTAAGTCCTGGAAATGGGAAGTACAGTACAATGCCTGCACTTCAAAGGAGGGGTCTGGGATAGTGACAGTTTGGAGGGACTATCCTAAACTGTAGTATCTGGGTGCCTCTGCAAAGACAGTGATTATGTATGAGTGAGGTGAAAGTGTTGAATGATGAAAGTATTTTCTTTTTGGGGATTTTCTTTCTTTTTAGGTCACCCTGCCTCGGTGGGAGACGGCCGACTTGTTGAAAAAAAAAGAAAAAGAAAAGTAAAAGATTGTTTTGCACATAGTTTTGCTATACTTGTTAGCAAGTTTTACCTCTCAAAGAGTTTCTAAACTAAATAGTGATAACAGTTAATGCAGCAAAAGTAAAGTAAAAAGTGGAAGACTCATTATCTTCAGATTCACCTCTTCAAAAAAATATTGCATCACCATTTTCTAGTGCTTCATAATAGGCAGAAGATTGCAGTCACTGGGATATACATACCTGTGGCATACCTATAAAAAAAATTTAGAGGCTCTTCTACCCTCTCCACTTGGCCTGAGGCCAGACTTTTTGACTGCCTTATCAACCAGGCTGTAGCTGTCATTGGCCTGCAGATCTCCTCAGCCATCACAGCCTGGCTGATATGGTGCAAATGTAGCACATTTCATGATGGCAGTGGTTCACACACATTTGTTCCACAACATCAGGGATTCTTTTTTATTTTTTTTAATGACTGTAGCATTACAGAATAATCATGTTAACAACCTTTGTTTACTGTGAAACCTTACAAAATAAATTTGTAGTTCATCAGGACCTAATCTTCAAAAAATACTGTGCCAGAGAAGTGACTACAAACTCCTGCTCACCATGCAGGACTACAGAGCAGGGCTTCATCACCAGATATCAAATGTGTACCAGTTTATACATTTTGCTTTTGTAGTCTTTAAGTCTTTCGTATCTGCACAAGATATGCATTTAATACTGGAATTTTTTGTCACACCACACATAGGTACTGCATTTTGTCATATGAGACACACCATTAGACACCTGGATTTCAGGGAAAGTTTTTGCCAAAATTGTTTGTTGTTTACATTGTCACACATATACTCTACTGTAGCACAGTTACATGGCCCTTATGCACATTTTTTTTTGGGGGAGGAGGGGGAAAATTGCTTATATGACTGATTTAGACGTACAGTGGTACCTCGGTTAACGATATTTTTTCATTCCAGAATGCTGTTCAAGTGCCATTACCAAATGAATTTATCCCCATTAGGAATAATGTAAAATAGACTAGTCCTTTTAGATCCCCAAAAATACACTTACAAAAGCATTTAAAAAAATAAACTTACTTAAAAGGGTGTTTGGGGACCATCGTTAACCAAGGTACCACTGTATTTTACATTATTGTAAATTTCTTTAATTTAATAGGTTGGCTATTGTAAATAAGAAGAGAGCAGAAGATGCTGCAAAATTAGAAACAGAAAAGCAAGCTGAAGATGAAATAAGCCAAGGAAAGAAACAAAAAGAGAAAATAAATAGAAAAGAGAGGAATAAACCAAACAGAGCTAAAAATAGTCGTCAGTCACAGGTAAGATGTCGTTGGTGTATGCTTATTATTATGAGCCCAAAGTAGAACAAGAGTGTTCCATCTAAATGATGTTTTAAATATTATAGCTTGTAGTAGTAGTCCCTCTGTATCCATGACTTCTCTTGGATAATATCCCAGTGCCATTCCATTATACAGGTGTACCTCAAAAGCACTTCATTTTAGAGTGCTTTACTAATACAGCGCTTTTTTTTTAACACGGCCATTTCCCACCGAGGCAGGGTGACCTAAAAAGAAAGAAAAACCCAAAAAGAAAAGAAAAAAAAGTTTCATCATCATTCAACACTTTCACCATCCCTCATACATAATCACTGTACAGTGGACCCCCGAGTTTCATAAAAACTTCACTCCTGAAGTCTGCTCAAGTGCCATTACCGAACGAATTTACCCCCTTAAGGAAAAATGTCACGTAGGTTAGTCTATTTCAGACCCCCAAAAATACTTTTCCACAAGCACTTACAATATTATACTTACATAAATGTACGATTTCCGGGGTTTACGAAACTCGGGGGTCCACTGTATTTGCAATGATTATTTATATTCATTTATATTCATGTTTATTTTTTGGGCGCCATTTTGTTACCTGTGCTCAGTTTGTGTACAGCATCTGTGCACTTCATGTCTCAGTGTTGTATTCTGGCAATTTTCAGAATTTTTCAAACTTTTTACTTTTGTTATTGTTATTATTGTAATTTTTAATTACAGTACAATGGCCTCTAAGTTTAATGCTAGTGAAAAGAGTCACAAGCCTCTTACTGTAAATCAAAAGCTAGAAATGATCAAGCTTAGTGAGAAAGGCATGTTGAATGCTGAGATAGTGTAAATATGTTTTTAGGCTTTTATGCGCACTGGCAAATAAAAAAAGGCTGTGATTCACTTTACAGCAATATTCGATTTACGGCGGTGCTATGGAACCTTACCCGCCGTATTAGTGTGTTATGCCTGTACACTATTTTATGACTTCTACACATGTCATTTTTTGCTTCTTCCCAAAAATGCTGCTTTTTTGATTAAGTAAATGAACCAAGATGTTATGGCCACATTTAAGGCTTATTATTTAAAAATAACCTTGCAATTTATCTGAGACTGATAGTGAAGGTAGGCCAAGAATTTAGAAATTATGGAAAAAATATATAACATCTCTTAATGGTTCCAGGAATCATTGCCTTTAGAGTTGGCCTCCTTAATTGAAAGGAAAATATTACAGAATAAGATTTAGTAAGAAACCTACTTCAAGGGGATGGCCTTTATGCTGGTGAAGAACTCTTGATCAAAATAAATAAAGGTGCTCAGACCTGGTTACCTTCCCTTATCCAGGCTTTGTAGGGCCCTTGCAGGTATGGCATTTCCCCATGAATATTATAATAATAAACAAAGTCAAGAGAAGTGAATACTCATTATAGAGGAAGGAAGGTAAGAGTTACTTGCCAATTTTTGTTTCCTCTTTTTTAACTGGTGGGTTAAAAAATAAAATAGGAAATTACTAGTGGAAATGTGATCACTATATAAACATAAATTTTGCATAAAGCAAGGGAAAACCTGTAATTTACTCCCACTTATTTCATTATTTTATTTACAGGGCATTGGAGTATTTAAAGTTCCTCTTCCAGTCATTAAAGGATTGAAAGGTAATGTGTCAGAATATGTAATATTACACACTTCTTCATGAATTATTCTAAATTCTAACTGATCTATAAGTAAAGTATGTACAGTGGACCCCCAGTTTTCGTGATTTTTTCGTTCCAGAATGCTGTTCAAGTGCCATTACCAAACGAATTTATTCCCATAAGGAATAATGTAAAGCAGACTAGTCCTTTTAGACCCCCAAAAATACACTTACAAAAGCATTTAAAAAAATACTTCTTCTTCTTTCAACACGTCGGCCGTCTCCCACCGAGGCAGGGTGGCCCAAAAGGAAAAACGAAAGTTTCTCCTTTTACATTTAGTAATATATACAGGAGAAGGGGTTACTAGCCCCTTGCTCCTGGCATTTTAGTCGCCTCTTACGACATGCATTTGTTAAAAAAATACACTTACATAAAAGGGCGAGTTTGGAGCAGGACGAACACCGGGGGTCCACTGTATATTATACATTAATTAAAGTGGATGTCAGAATTTAATATGATGAAATCTGGGGGTCCACTGTATGCCTTTAATTTAACTAGAGATAATTTTAAAAGTTCTACTGTCTCAAATTGGACTACAAGGACATCATACCATATACTACAAAATGACTAATCAAGTGCCTTATAAAAAATTTGGCAAGTTCTCTTAAATTTATTGGCTGATGCACAATACAGTGGTACCTCTACTTACGAGCAAAATTCGTTCCAGTCGGCTATTCAAGTGCCGATACTAAAGGAATTTTTTCCCATAAGAAATAATGAAAATTAGGTTAATCCATTTCAGACCCCCAAAAATACACTTACAAAAGCACCTACAAAAATACACTGACAAAAGCACCTACAAAAATACACTGACAAAAGCACCTACAAAAATACACTTACATAATTGTTCGAGTTTTGAGCTGCTCGTAAGTAGAGGTACCACTGTATATGGAGGTGCTACTTTGGTTCTCTTGTGTCAGGGCTGTATTTTATGGTTATATTAATAGTATACATATTTTCATTTTATATATATTTTCTGTCGTATCTTTCACTGCAGTAAGTCATTAATTTGTATGAAAACCTGGCATTGAATCATAATTCAGGGTACCCCTGAGCATAACTTTAATCTTCATAAGATATAAATTACTATAATATCATGACTACTGTATTACTGTGTTTCATAAATGGTATACCATTCAAATATAAAATTACATACAGTAGTAACTTGCACATAACCTAATTCAGTACTGTGAGGAATATGAAAAAGAAAATATTACCATAGAAGTACAAAAGTGCCATTAATCAAAAGAATAATTAATGCATGTTACTGGATTAGAGTATGTAGAAGCATATAAGAAATAAACAAAAAGTTAAACTCTAAAGATTCAGAAAAGAATCCCAAAAACAAGATGGATAGAGAAACTTTAGTTTACTTTGTAAAAAACAAAAGGATATTTTGTATTGGCATAATTAAATTCAGATATTTTGGCACTGCTACTGCTTGCTATGTTTCTGAGAATGTACCACCTCCAGGCTTCAAGGGTGAGATTGCACCACCTCCAGGCTTCAAGAGTGAGAATGCACCTCCTTCAGGCTTCAAGGGTGAGGTTGCACCACCTCCAGGCTTCAAGGGTGAGGTTGCACCACCTCCAGGCTTCAAGGGTGAGGTTGCACCACCTCCAGGCTTCAAGGGTGAGATTGCACCACCTCCAGGCTTCAAGGGTGAGGTTGCACCACCTCCAGGCTTCAAGGGTGAGACTGCACCACCTCCAGACTTCAAAGGTGATGTTCCACCACCTCCAGGTTTTAAGGATGATGATATTCCACCTCCTGGCTTCAAGGATGATGTAGAACCTCCTCCAGGTTTTCAGGCTCAAGTATCTGACTCATCTAATGCTTCTAAAAGACAAGCAGAGAATTCAGAAGATGATAAACCACAAATAAAGAAAATAAAAAGTAAGTTTTATGGTCTGTTGTGTAGCATCAGAAAAGTAGGCAATGTTATTTTTTTCCTGAGAACTAAGATATGACTGGATTTGAACCAAAGGCCATCAAAGGTCATTTATTATTTTTTTTTTTTTTGTAAAAAAAGTACAGAAAAGCTCAACACACCTTTATGTTTTGTTACAATAATTTATTCTGAAATTTATATGCTATACATAAACAGTCATTACTTCCCTGACCATTCCTTACATCTACTACTTACTTTACTGACTTAGGAAGTTTCTATACTTGCTGTACTTGCTTTACATTTAAAGCTTGTTATATAGTATTGAAAATATTACATAGAATATTTTAGCTAAAATGGTGTTCTTTCAATGATTTAGCTGTTGCAATAATAGGGATTTCAACCAGTAGGTGATCTGTCTAGTTATTATAATGCAAGACAAGCAATCAGTGATCCTTGTAGCTGAAGTAATGCATGAGAGCTAAACCAGTCAATGCTTTATATAGCAGTTATAATGCAAGTGAGTTAAATTAATCAGTGATTTACCAAGATTATTTAACGCAAAATAACTATTTATTTATTCATTACAGGGGGAGTTATATTCATAAATATAAATTGTATAATAGCAAGGGGCTAGTAACCCTTCTCCTGTATACATTACTAAAGTTAAAAAGAAAAACTTTTGTTTTTCTTTTTGGGCCACCCCTGCCTTGGTGGGATATGGCCGGTTTGTTGAAAAGAGAAGAAATTGTATAATATAGCTTTCTTATACTTTTTGTTTCAGTTGAGCAGCAGTATGGAGTTCTCACAGAGCTAGATCCAAAAGATGAATTATGTACAGTCTTCCTTAGCAATTTGGAATTCACTGTTGGGAAGGAAGATATAGTAACTATATTCAGTAAATGTGGTGAAATAGCAGACTTTAGACTGGTCAAAGACTTCAAATGTCGGAGTAAAGGCTTTGGCTATCTTGTTTTCAAAACACACGACGCTGCTGTAAAAAGTTTAGAGCTTGATCGAACTCTCATTAATGGTCGACCAGTCTTTGTTTCTCCTTATGACCCTGGGAACCATGGTAAAAAATTCAGATATTCGACAAGTGAGGAAAAGGACAAGTTATTTGTAAGAGGGTTACCATTTTCTATGACAGAAAATAAAATAAGAGAAATCTTTCAACCCCACGGTGAAATTAAGGCTCTACGGCTGGTCACTTTCCGAAATGGCCACTCAAAAGGTACTTGTTATATAGACTACCATGATGCTATTACAGCAGAAAAAGTGCAGAAAGCTATGGATGGGATAGAAGTAGGAGGAAAGACAATTTCAGTGCTCATTAGTGACCCCTCAGTCAAAAAGAACCCATCTAATCAAGAAAAAATGTCAGAAGAGGGAATTTTGGGTGGTGGCAACAAAGGTAAAAAAGCTTTTGGCAGCCGGGGTAAAGGTATGTTCAGTTTGATGCCAAGAGCGCTTTTATGTGCTCATACATCTGCAGGTTCTTCAGAGACTCCAGCAACAGAAACTTCAGAAACAAAAATGAGCAATGAGGACTTTCGAAATATGCTTTTGAAGAAATGAACTGAAATTAATTTTTGTAATTTGACAAGAAATTATTGTTTATTTTAAAAAGTATAGACACATTAAAGGCTGAGTGATAATGCAACTGTTTCATTTATACATTTTGAAGAAAAACTAACATGTTAAAAATGTTTTGTATAGATTTTGATGGTAATACTGCATATTTGTTTAGACTAACATAAATAGTTGAAACTAGCTGTATAAATAATATTATCTGTGTCATGAACCTGGACTTAAATATGGTGCTCTGTTGCATAGTGCATACATCATAAGTTATGGTAATCTGTACTTCTTTGTTTTGAGCACTAAATGCCCTCTGAGGTCTAGTGTTCAATAAACACCATAACTTCCTTCCATGAGGTAACACTTTTTTGGAACTGGTTGTTTCACTTGAGGGAGGGACTAGGCTTCCTTACTCAAACTCTCATCTTCAGAAGTAGGTTATTTTTACATTTCACTCATCTCTACAACTTTCTTTCCTTGATGCTGGTGAGGGGCTCTTGATCTAGGGAATTGGATCTGTGCTCTGGTTCCCTGAATTGAGCCTGAATACCTTCCATCCTCCCCCATGCGCTGTATAATCCTATGGGTTTAGTGCTCCCCCATGATTATAATAATAATACAACTTTCTTTTAGACAAGTTCATTAGGGCAAAGAACAGGTTGTTCTCTTGCTTGTGTTTGGGTGGAGTAGGATTGAGAGCTACAGAATCATTACTTCCCTTTTTTCAAACATATTTTGGTGTTTTTACTCTGTTGTGAATTGTAATTATAATTCCTGTACCTTCCAATACAGTGGACCCTCGGTTAACGAATACCCCGGAAATCGTGCAATTATGTAAGTATAATTTTGTAAGTTCTTGTGGAAGTGTAGTTTTGGGGGTCTGAAATAGACTAACCTACATGACATTATTTCTTAAGGACGTAAATTCGTTCGGTAATGGCACTTGAGCAGGCTTCTGCAATGAATTTTTTTCGTTAACCGAGGGTCCACTGTACTGTTAATACAGTCTAACACCACTGAACTGGACACTTCAGCACCAAGAACTTTCCAGAAATAATATTTTTATCACTCAAACAAATCAAGTCTATACAGTATTCAGTAGTAATGCTCTTCTTAATAATTTACAAGTTACCAGAAAAGATACAGTAGTATTTCATTTCCAGAAGTCACAACTGCTACAATATGAGGTAATATATGTACAGTATTTTTTTTGTACATGCCTTAAGGGTAGGAAACCTAAACTTATTTTTCACAAATTCATTATTTCACACAACACATTTTCATACAACTCTGCTTTCACTTGTATTTTATATTTTTTAGCTGTATAACCCCTGTGGTTTAGCGCTTCTATTTGATTATAATAATAAATTTATATTTTTTAAAACCTGAAGGCATAACATAGTGCCTGAGGAATGAGAGGCAATAAGGTTCAATCCAAGGAAATGGACACCTTTTCTTACTTAGATTAAACTTGAGTGTCTCCCAATTCCCAGGCACTGTATGACTGCTGCAGGCTTAGCATTTCCCCTTCCAAAAATAATAATAGTAATAATAATAATAATATTTTTTTAACACTCCAGCCATCTCCCGCCATGGTAGGATACCCGATAGAGAAGAAAACGCTTTCACTGTCACTCACTTAATGACTATCTTGCCAGAAGTGCACTAACATTACAGTTTAGATGACCCTTCAAACTGCCACATCCCCACCCCTCCTTCAGAATGCTGGCATTGTACATCTTACCTCCAGAGCTCAAAGTCCAACTAACAAGTTTTCCTGAATCCCTTCATAAATTTAGCCTTACACTCCAACAGCATGTTAAATCATAACCACTTGCCTCCACTCCTTCACACAAGTCAACCCATCATCTTAAGCAACAGTCAGAATTTTGATTGTTTACAGTTGGTTTCTTATATATTTTTCAGTAACTTCATCTATTTACATTATGTTTAGGCTAGGTTTAAATAGGTTAGATTTTTGTCTAACAAGGAAAATTAACTAGTTCCCTGCAAGGATAAAGATAAAATCCTAATGCAGGTGAAAATGCAAAAGCTGCTAATCCCTGTTTTCTGTTTCCTTTTTTTTTTTTTTTTTTTTTTGCTTTTTTCCTGCAATACAGTTTTGCCTTCAGGTTTGTTATAATTGGTTCATTTTGGTAGCTAGACAACAATCTAATCTAACCACACCTAACCTAACCAAAGCTGAATATGACACTTGCTGTCAAGAAAAAATGGTTAAAAATTCTATGTGAAAAACCTACTCTTTATACAGAGTCAGAATTACAACTTTTGGTTAGGAGGATTGGCTAAGTAATCATATTAAATGATGTCTAGTAAAAGTGATTCTTTCACTCTGCCTCTAAAACAGAAAAGTACAAAGACATATTATAATATGACTCCAGAGTTGAGAAATGTGTACAATAGATTAAAATGTAAAAATTGTACATATAATTTCTTAAAATTTTGTTTATAGATTATTTTGTGAGTTTTAGAACCATATTTGTTTTCACTTGCAATTTTATATGATCACAATAAATTAACTTGTGTATCTGATTCTGTCACTAGACCCTTCAAGTGAGTGCCTTGATACTTGTATAGGGCTTGTGATCCAAGGAATTGGGGTTACCTTCACCTTCCTTGGATTTAATCTTATTGCCTCACATTCTCCAGGTTCTGCATGACTTATGGGTTCAGCACTTTCTTGTGAATTTGATAATAATCACAAAAACTCACCACAAAAAATTAAAATAGAAAAACATAAGGATGCAAAATCTGCTTGCAAATTGCAAAGTAAAGAATTATGAAATTCAAGAATAAGGTTGCACCACCTCCAGATTTAAGGGTGATGTTCCACCATCTCCAGGCTTTAGGAATGACAGTATTCCACCTGTCCTCAAGGGTGATAATGAACATTCTCCAGGCTTTAATCTTAACTCAGTGGACCCCCGGATTACATCATTATTTCGTTCCAGAATGCTGTTCAAGTGCCGTTACCGAACGAATTTGTTCCCATAAGGAATAATGTAAATTAGATTAGTCCTTTTAGACCTCCAAAAATACACTTACAAAAGCACTTACAAAAATACACTTGTTCGAGTTTGGAGTAGTACGTAATCCGGGGGTCCACTGTAGTATATGACTTGCACACACACAGGTGAAGGGTTCTTTATCAAGAAAATTGGAGCACTTCCCTTCCTCAGGATAAACCAGATTACCATATGTATTTCAGGTGCTATATGGATCCTACTGGTTAAATATTTTTGTATGCATACTCTATATGCAATAATTGCAAAGGTAGCTTTAAACGCAAGATGCTCTGACTGGTAAACAGGAAGAGTTATGATGACCATTTAAAAGACACATGAAGTATACAAGTAGTATAAGGAAGATGTTTAATACCCATAACACCCAAATACATGTATGTATGGCTACAGTAACTGTCAATAAAGAATTTACACAAGCAGGGGAGAAATGCCTGGCAACATTATGGCTCCTGGCAGAGTTCTAGAAAGGTAACCCCTCAAGAGAGGTGCTTAGATACCAGTGAGAAGACTCTTGATCCAAGGAAGTGAATCTATCCTTTCCTTGGACCAAACCCGAATGTCTTCCATTCCCTGTAAATCATGATTACTATGGGTTTAACGCTCCCTTCTGATTATAATAGTAATTTAGAAAGTTTGAAACAACTTTTTTTTCATTTATGGACTGAGAAATGGATATACAGTAATATCTAATTAATCGAGTATGCAAAACTAACTTAATTTATCAAACTGACCTAACCTCAAGAGAATTTCCATGATATAATACAGTGTAGCTTACTGGTAGATCCTATCCATTCTGTAATTAGTGATTATTATTTAACATCAATGAAATTGAATACATATTTTTTTGCATTAACAAAATTATCCATTACAATATGTGGCCAGTTTTTTTAAGGTTCTTGACTGATTTTCAGTCACAGCCCTTCAAAGGGAGGAAGGTGGCTTGATGCTGTTAAAGAACTCTTATCAAAGGAACTGGCGCTACCCTCTGCCTTGCATCAAACCTGAGGAACCTTGCCTGCCCTATTCTGCAGGCCGTATAGCTCCTGACCTTCAAGGTAGGTAGGTGGATTGATGCTGATGAAGAACTTGATTCAGGGAATTAAGAGCTGTCCGAACCTTCCTTACAGTGACCTCATTACCTCCCATTCTCCAGGTTTAATATAACGTCTATGCATTTAGTGTTTCTCCATTAATTATTATAATCAAACCTAAGCGCTAAACCCACAAGTGTAAATTCTCCATTAATATAAAGTAATAAAATGATTGCGGAACACTAAGATTAATCCCTTGAGACAGTAATCTAAATAATTAAGTATGCCTAGTGAGGAATACATTTTAATATACAATAAACTGTGATGAAAATGAAAATGCTCATAAAGGGTGGAAATATTGGGCATGTTTGCTTACACCTGCTGCCCCTGCTTACCTAGCAATAAGCAGGTTCCTGGGTGTTAATGGACTTGTGTGGGTTGCATCCTGGAAACGAGATTAACCTAAGTTGCCAGAAATGCTCTAATAACCAGGGACTTACTATATAGAAAGTCATTTATGTTATCCTGGTCCATAATAGGTGTATCATGTACTTGCAGAAATAAATATTATTATTTCAGCACTGTATGATCCTTGTGGGTTTAGCCCTTGGTTTTGATTATAATAATAATAATAATAATATTATTATTATTATTATTATTATTATTATTATTGCTGCAGAGCTGTATGACCTTTGTAGATTTAGCGCTTAATTATGATAATAATAATAATATTAAAGTAATAATAATTATAGTAAGATATGGTTGGCGACGGTATAACAATACCTTCCAGCTATTGAAAGTTAGCTCCATATTCAGATTTTTATTTCTCTGTAAAGATTACAATGTGTGGTTTACATATTATAAAGCAATAATTACAAAGATTACAATGTGTGATTTACATATTATGAGACAATTACAAAGGGGCTCTGGTGGCTAAAGCTCTCGCTTCACACGGCGAGGGCCTGGGTTCGATTCCCAGCCAGGGTAGAAACATTGGGCGTGTTTCTTTACACCTGTTGTCTATGTTCCCCATCAGTAAAATGGGTACCTGGGTGTTAGTCGACTGGTGTGGGTCGCATCCTAGGACACTGACCTAATCTGCTCGAAATGCTCAGCATAACAAGGGACTTTCTATATAGTAGTATGTCACTGATGTCAGCTAGGACTGTATACCTTGTACATGTACTTGTAGTAAATAAAGATATTATTATTATTATTATTATTATTATTATTATTATTATGGCCACTAGCATGCCTAGCATGCCTGGGCATGCTAGGCATTTCGGGCAGACTAATAATAGTTCTTAATCTATATTACAAATTACAAATGATTAATTAGATTTACAATAGTGAGGTAGTTCAGAATATTTAGATTATGACAATTTGTAAAATTAGTAATGAGAATGGTTACGTCTTGGCATGTTACATAGTTTCTATTAATTAAAGATCCTATATGAGGTAGTTCAGAATATTTAGATTATGACAATTTATAAAATTAGTAATGAGAATGGTGACGTCTTGGCATGTTACATAGTTTCTATTAAAGATCATATATTGGAGTATATCCGGCAAACTTGAGACTAGTTTGAGATTAATTAGGCAATATGATCGAACCTTATTGCCTGTGAGGGGTTCTTGATCCAAGGAATTGATCCTTTTCCTTAGATCGAACCTGAAGGCCTCCCATTTCCCAGGCGCTATATGACCTCTCCGGTTTTAGCGCTTCCCTCCTCCCCTGATTAAAATACATAGTAGGATAGCGTTCTGGAGGCCAGCAGGTGCTGGTGTTTACCTCACTGGGTGTGCACAATTTTGAGTACATTTCTAGAAATTTCTTCTTATTTCGTCATATTTCACGATTCAGTATACCTAGACGTAAAGAACAATAGTAGGCAGTACTAGTGATGTGTTAAGAGCACATAGACATTAGCTGGAAGGCTGTATAGCTGACACTAGGTGCCCGACAAGATCTTGTGCAGCAAAGTAACTCAAAACTAAGGTAAGTTCTATTTAATGTACTGTACCTCGTATGGAGGGTCCTTGATGCCGATGAGGGGCTCTTGATCCAAGGAATTTGATCTGACCACTCTTGGATCAAGCCTAATCGTTTCCCCTTTCCCTAAGGCATTATATGACATACAGGTTTAGTGCTCCCCACGAATAAAACAAAATTATTTACAGTACTGTTACATTTTTATAATGACATCCTCTCAAGGAAAGTTCCTTGACACTAGTCAAGGATCTGAATCTAATTTTCCATTCAATTTGATGATATACTTGATAGTTTTCTTGTAAAGAGGCTTGGGCTCTCGCCTGACATTCATCCATTAGTTCCACTTTATTCTCCATTATTTTCTTGTTCCTTCTCTTCACTTATCACATAATCACCTCTTGCTGCCTTAACTAAATTTTCTAGTACCCGAAATGCTGGAAAACATTAGGGACGTGTTTCCATAAGACACCTGCTGTCCCTGTCCACCCATCTGAATAAAATGGGTACCTGGTGTGGGTTCGCATCCTGGGACAAAATTGACGTAATTTGCGGGAAATGCTCAGCATAACAAGGGGCTTTCTATATAGTAGTATGTATGTCATTGATGTCAGCTAGGCCTGTATACCTTGTACATGTTCTCGTAGAAATAATTATTATTATTATTTATTATATTATAACCGAGGGTGTCCCGTAGCTCTTGATCTAGGGAATTGGATTTGGGCTCCAGTTCCTTGAATTGAGTCTGAATACCTTCCATCCACCCGCCACATGCGCTGTATAATCATATGGTTTTAGCGCTCCCAAATTATTATAATTTTTCGTTAGGAACCAACAGTGTCTCCTGACACCATCTAAAGGGATCAAGAACATAATGAATTACAAAAAAAAAAAAATCGACCAGGATCTATGGTCTGATTTAGGGTTTCACATCTACTGTGACTTTGGAAGGTTCCTGAGATAACCAGTCACGTGTAATCAATGCGAGTTTACCCCTGAACCAGTAGAACCCCTTCCCCTCAATCTTTGAAAACCAATCATACGTTTAATACAACGCAAAAAAAAACTATAAATATAAAATATGATAAAAATTGTCTACCGCGCGAACATACAACGGTCAGCCACTGCGCGTGTCTTATGTCAGTCATATTTCAACTATCAAGGCTACGTCATCCATTTGACTGTTTTTACAATAATCCTAAAATGGCTGTGGTTAAGACGACGAGCTGATCATTTAAATTGTTGCATAAAAGTGGGTATAAAGTCTGAAATAATGCATACAGTTTTACGAACAATTTGCAGCCCATTTCTAAGTGAGGTTAAGCTAGCTTAGGTGGAGAGGTTAATTTTGAGTGAGGTGGAGAGGTTAATTTTGAGTGAGGTGGAGAGGTAGTGGTGTACTTGACTGACGTAAGAGTGCCAGTTATCAATACCAACTCCCCTCTAACATGCCTTTACTCCCCTCATTGCTATCTCCCCTCCTTTCCTCCCTCCCCTCCCCACCACCTCTTAACTTCCCCTCTCACGAGGCACCAGAGGTTGGCACAGGTGCCATTACAAGTTGGCATTCAACCTTCTGAGTAAGACACTCCCTCCCCCTCCTTCCTTGCTCCCTCCCTCATCCTTTCCTCTCTTTCCCCTTCCTCACTTCCCTTCTTCGTTCTTTTCTCCCTCTTTTCTCGCCACCTTTTCCTCCTTGCTTCCTGCATCTATTTCCTCCTTTTCTTCCTTTATCACTCAATATACCAAACTCTGATGTCAATAGTTTAGGAAATTTGCAAGTTGAAGAATGAGACACTTGTGCAAGATTTGGGAATCTTTACTGAGGTAACGTTCAGCAAGCTAGTAACTTCTTCAGTCGAATAGAGAACGGTGGAAGATAAGGAGGAGTTTGAGGTAATCGGTCCATCAGCCTGGAGTCGATGTGTTCAGTCCACCCAACTCTTATTTCTTCTCCCCAACTCCGTCCTTCCCTATTGTTTTTTAAGTTTGTTTACACTGAAACATTCTGGGAAATAGTGGGGACATACTGAAGCTAAGTGTGGCATGTTGACATGTAAGTAAACTAGCCTCTATGTAAACCGAGTTTACCTTGTGTGTATATTGCCTCTAGAAGGCTGAATAAACTCTCTTTATCTCGTGTATAAACGCAACTTCAAAGAGATCAAAATGTTTGTTTTTTACTTTAGAGTAAACACGTTCTTAGAGGCTGAAGGTTCTAATGCTCCTCATGTTGCTTCTGCTGCTGTTCCTACTACTGCTGTTGTTGCTGCTGTTGCTGTATTGCTGCTGCTGCTGTATTACTGCTGCTGCTGTATTACTGCTGCTGCTGCTATTACTGCTGCTGCTGCTATTACTGCTGCTGCTGCTGCTGCTGCTGCTATTACTGCTTCTGCTACTGCTGCTATTACTGCTGCTGCTGCTACTACTACTGTTGTTGCTGCTGTTACTTTACACTCTGACTGTACCACACCAACTATAACAACTATGACTGTACCACACCAACTATAACAACTTTGCATGTACCACACCAACTTTAACAGCTATGACTGTACCACACCAACTATAACAACTTTGCATGTACCACACCAACTATAACAACTATGACTGTACCACACCAACTATAACAACTATAACTGTACCACACCAACTATAACAACTTTGCATGTACCACACCAACTATAACAGCTATGACTGTACCACACCAACTATAACAACTTTGCATGTACCACACCAACTATAACAACTATGACTGTACCACACCAACTATAACAACTATGACTGTACCACACCAACTATAACAACTATGACTGTACCACACCAACTATAACAACTATGACTGTACCACACCAACTATAACAACTATGACTGTACCACACCAACTATAACAACTATGACTGTACCACACCAACTATAACAACTATGACTGTACCACACCAACTATAACAACTATGACTGTACCACACCAACTATAACAACTATGCATGTACCATACGAACTATAACAACTATGACTGTACCACACCAACTATAACAACTTTGATGTACCACACCAACTTTAACAGCTATGACTGTACCACACCAACTATAACAACTTGCATGTACCACACCAACTATAACAACTATGACTGTACCACACCAACTATAACAACTATAACTGTACCACACAACTATAACAACTTTGCATGTACCACACCAACTATAACAGCTATGACTGTACCACACCAACTATAACAACTTTGCATGTACACACAACTATAACAACTATGACTGTACCACACCAACTATAACAACTATGACTGTACCACACCAACTATAACAACTATGACTGTACCACACCAACTATAACAACTATGACTGTACCACACCAACTATAACAACTATGACTGTACCACACCAACTATAACAACTATGACTGTACCACACAACTATAACAACTATGACATGTACCACACCAACTATAACAACTATGACTGTACCACATCAACTATAACAACTATGCATGTACCATACGAACTATAACAACTATGACTGTACCACACCAACTATAACAGCTATGACTGTACCACACCAACTATAACAACTATGACTGTACCACATCAACTATAACAACTATGACTGTACCACACCAACTATAACAACTATGACTGTACCACACCAACTATACCAACTATGACTGTACCACATCAACTATAACTATGCATGTACCACACCAACTATAACAACTATGCATGTACCACACCAACTATAACAACTATGACTGTACGACATCAACTATAACAACTTTGCATGTACCACACCAACTATAACAACTATGACTGTACCACACCAACTATAACAACTATGCATGTACCATACGAACTATAACAACTATGACTGTACCACACCAACTATAACAGCTATGACTGTACCACACCAACTATAACAACTATGACTGTACCACATCAACTATAACAACTATGCATGTACCACATCAACTATAACAACTATGACTGTACCACATCAACTATAACAACTATGCATGTACCACACCAACTATAACAACTATGACTGTACCACATCAACTATAACAACTTTGCATGTACCACACCAACTATAACAACTATGACTGTACCACACCAACTATAACAACTATGACTGTACCACACCAACTATAACAACTATGACTGTACCACACCAACTATAACAACTATGACTGTACCACACCAACTATAACAACTATGACTGTACCACACCAACTATAACAACTATGACTGTACCACATCAACTATAACAACTATGCATGTACCACACCAACTATAACAACTATGACTGTACCACACCAACTATAACAACTTTGCATGTACCACATCAACTATAAATAAATAAAATACAAATAACATTTTCATATCTATTGATAAAATATAGAAGTTACAACAGTTAAAGTTACACCTCACTTAGTTACAGTTCTGATACAGTTATAACAGAAAATGCATGCTCGATAGACAACTCCATTTATTATGCGAAGCGTTTCGGTATCAGCAGCAACAGCCTGGTTTACCAGGTAAACACCAGACGAGCCTGGCCCATGGCCGGGCTCCGGGAATAGAAAAAACTCTCGGAACTCATCAAAGGTATATCAAGGGTATCTAATGCCAGGAACTAACGTAAATAACAAAAAAGGCACAATACCGTGACTGGAACAATACAAAAATAACCCGTAGCTTGATTGGTAGCTCACTGAGGTCCGGGGGTCGATCCCGGTACGGGTAGAAACATTAGGTTTGGAACACAGGGTAGGGTGGTGGTAGTGTGGGTGGGTGAGGTTTGGAACACAGGGTAGGGTGGTGGTAGTGTGGGTGGGTGAGGTTTGGAACACAGGGTAGGGTGGTGGTAGTGTGGGTGGGTGAGGTTTGGAACCAGGGTAGGGTGGTGGTAGTGTGGGTGGGTGAGGTTTGGAACACAGGGTAGGGTGGTGGTAGTGAGTGGGTGAGGTTTGAACACAGGGTAGGGTGGTGGTAGTGTGGGTGGGTGAGGTTTGGAACACAGGGTAGGGTGGTGGTAGTTGGGTGGTGAGGTTTGAACACAGGGTAGGGTGGTGGTAGTGTGGGTGGGTGAGGTTTGGAACACAGGGTAGGGTGGTGGTAGTGTGGGTGGGTGAGGTTTGGAACACAGGGTAGGGTGGTGGTAGTGTGGGTGGGTGAGGTTTGGAACACAGGGTAGGGTGGTGGTAGTGTGGGTGGGTGAGGTTTGGAACACAGGGTAGGGTGGTGGTAGTGTGGATGCGTGAGGTTTGGAACCCAGGGTAGGGTGATGGTAGTGTGGGTGGGTGAGGTTTGGAACCCAGGGTAGGGTGGTGGTAGTGTGGGTGGGTGAGGTTTGGAACCCAGGGTAGGGTGGTGGTAGTGTGGGTGGGTGAGGTTTGGAACACAGGGTAGAGTGGTGGTAGTGTGGGTGGATGAGGTTTGGAACCCAGGGTAGGGTGGTGGTAGTGTGGGTGGGTGAGGTTTGGAACCCAGGGTAGGGTGGTGGTAGTGTGGGTGGGTGAGGTTTGGAACCCAGGGTAGGGTGGTGGTAGTGTGGGTGGGTGAGGTTTGGAACCCAGGGTAGGGTGGTGGTAGTGTGGGTGGGTGAGGTTTGGAACCCAGGGTAGGGTGGTGGTAGTGTGGGTGGGTGAGGTTTGGAACCCAGGGTAGGGTGGTGGTAGTGTGGGTGGGTGAGGTTTGGAACCCAGGGTAGGGTGGTGGTAGTGTGGGTGGGTGAGGTTTGGGACCCAGGGTAGGGTGGTGGTAGTGTGGGTGGGTGAGGTTTGGAACCCAGGGTAGGGTGGTGGTAGTGTGGGTGGGTGAGGTTTGGAACCCAGGGTAGGGTGGTGGTAGTGTGGGTGGGTGAGGTTTGGAACCCAGGGTAGGGTGGTGGTAGTGTGGGTGGGTGAGGTTTGGAACCCAGGGTAGGGTGGTGGTAGTGTGGGTGGGTGAGGTTTGGAACCCAGGGTAGGGTGGTGGTAGTGTGGGTGGGTGAGGTTTGGAACCCAGGGTAGGGTGGTGGTAGTGTGGGTGCAGTAATTAGGCTAACACAACACATATTGTGTGTGCTAGTTTACTCAACAATCCCACGTCAAAGTAAACTTTTTCTACTGTAGATTTGCATCTGTCATTTTTATCCATGTCTTAATTTCCTTCCCCTGTCACTCTCTCTCTCTCTAAGTCGGTTAAGGAGACTGGAGAGCGAAGCTAATTGAGACAGTAAATAAGTGTCTGTGTGAGCAGGTACAAGAACAGGGGTGGGAGGGAACAATGAGCTGCCAAGACTAGATGTGGTCTTCATCCTAAATGATTATAACGTCTGGGTGAAATCATTTGTGGGAACCATTGAGTAGCAACGGCTACGTGCTTGTAAGATTGCTCGTGTCCCGTAGCTCGATTGCGAGCTCATTCAGCTGACACACACACTGAGGTCCGTGGTTCGATCCCCATTACGGGTGGAAACATTAAGACGTGTTTCCGTAAGACACCTGCTGTCCCTGTTCACCTGTCAGTAAAATAGGTACCTGGGTGTTAGTAGACTGGGTCGCATCCTGGGGACAAAATTGATTTAATTTGCCTGAAATTCTCTGTATAACAAGGGACTTTCTATACAGTAGTATGTTACTGATGTCAGTTAGGCCTGTATACCTTGTACAAGTAGAGGTAAAGATTATTATTAAGTTTGCAGTATCGGGTGGAAATGAGAAAGTAGAAAGAAATACAGGAAGCGAGAGCTGCTGCTGCCGTCGCGTCGCCGCCGCCGCTTCTGCCGCTGCTGCCGCCGCTGTTACTGTTGACATTAATGGTGGTGGTGCTGGTTATGGTGTGGCATGGATTAAGGGTGGTGGTAGAGGGTCGTCTGGCTGGGCATCAAATATGTTTCTTGATAATACCAATGTTTGTTGGCATGACTCTTATCCAGGGTACTAAATTACTTAAAGACACACACAGCATACCATCCCTCACCATTACCATCCCTCACCATTACCATCCCTCACCATCATTACCATCACCCTCATGTGTTCCCTTGACCTGCTGAAGGATACTGACCTGCACTACGAACTCTGACTCAAGTGATAGGATAGGTCAGGTAAGGTTTGTCAGGAAATAGGACGTGTTTCCTGACGCGGGTCTTAGTCATATAATGACCCGCCACTGGAGCTTTTGGTCACCTGACCGAGGCCTTCCGCTGGCTTATTGGTCAACCCCTTTAAAAATTATGGTTATAATTATAATCGTTACGCTTATACGGACCTGTATAACTCTTCCCTGACTCCCTAGATGGCTGAAGAACCCGTCTCTCGCCTCGCAGAACTCTGAGAATAAGAGCCGAGTGTCAGCAGACAGGAACAGGTACGTCCCTGCCATGAACAGATGCATTATTACTAAGGTGAAGGCAGACAGGTAACCTTGGCATGCTGACCTGACGCCTTCATGATAAATGAGATGCTGGCAGAGGTGTGGGAAGTAATGTTGACACTTGTGGTGGCCTGCATTACCAGGTCGTGTTATAATCATTCGCTAGTAATAGTGAATAGTAATTAAACGAGGAAACAAAGTAGACACAGTAGTAACTTGCGAGTTAACTAAATTACTTCACCATACAATATATAGTACATGTTTGTACAGTAAGTCACGCACAAGCCAGTTCATTGTTGAACAAAACAGTAGAAGACGGTAATAATGAGTACTTTGTCAACTACAACAGTGAATGCACACATACTAGGAAACAAGATAGCTAGTATGATGTGAACCAACTTATGGTTTAAGATAGTCTGGCTGGCTAGTATGTTCCACAAACGAGTTAACCAAGAGTCTGGCTGGCTAGCGTGTTCCAGAAACGAGTTAACTAGGGATGTATCGGATGTGAAAATTTAGATATCCGCGGATGCGGATGTGTATACGGATGCCCTACTTACCTATTTAGCGGATGCGGATGTTAGAAATTGTGCGGATATTCCGCGGATGTTGATGCGGATGTAAGAAATTGTGCGAATGTTCCGCGTATTTCGGATGCGAATGCATATGCGGATATCTGTTTACAGTAAAATGCGGATGCAGATGCGGATGTAAGAAACTGTGCGGATGTTCCGCGGATGCGGATATCCCATACATCACTAAACTAAACTATCCAAACAACCCTTCCCTGAAAGGTCAGGTTATAAGGCTGCATGTAGCCTGTTTACCACCAATCAAGAATACGTAATCCCTAAAAGAAGGATTAAACTCTTGGTGTATATACACTGAGAGACATACACTTCTCGAAGTATATATTCCCCTTGAGAGGACAAGGTGCCACAGCACACAATGGTCACCAGACCAGTTAGGGTCGTTTACTACCTTGTTGACAAGGCAAGCACCAGACGAGCCTGCTCCAAGGCCGGGCTCCGGGAGTAGAAAAACACGGAGCTCATCAAAGGTATAAAGATACCTGTAGATAGCCATGACTACCCTGCTTTCTGATAGCCTAGATGACTTACACGGTCGTGGTTTTGAAGTGCACGAGTCGAATTAAGCAAATACTCGACTGCAAGGAGCTTAATGAGCCACAAGGAATTGTGCACTCGATACACGCATCAGCAGTGGTGGCGCCGACAGCGGCGGCGGCGGCGGCGGCGGCGGCGGCAGCAGCAGCAGAGGCAACGGCGTAATCATAGTTGTCACCTCGTAAACATCATAGCCAACTTCCCCCTCACCCCTTCCCCTCACCCTTTCCCCTCACCAGCCCCTCATCGTCACATCTTACCACTCTTGGCACCCTGTGGCATTCAGAGCCTCCCTGGCCACCTGCTGCCGGCACTTAGCAAGGCACCAGGTAACCCAGCACAGTTTATATTACCCCTTTACCCCCTTCCTCACCAGCTGTGAGCCACCTTCCCCACCACCTGTGTTATCCCAGTTTTGTCTCTGTGAGAGCTATGATGTCTGAACTTGTCTCTGCTACTCGTTCTTTCAGCTTTTTTGCTTTTGTCTCATATTCCATTTGAGCTTAATCTCTTTCAGTATGTTTTAGTTTTTAGTGTTCAGTGCTCGTGTGTGTGTGTGTGTGTGTGTAATTATAGAATGTTTTAAGTTGTGTGTGCGCAAATCTGTGACGGCCTGAATTATGAAGCCTAGCTTCTGCTGCTAAATTAAGGAGTGGGAATTTATTATGGCCGTGGGATGTAAATAGGTGTAGAAGAATGGAAGATCTACAGCAGTAACAACAAACAGATGACTCTGGAGGTGACGCAGGTGTTAGAGGTGACGCAGGTAATGGTAGTGACGCAGGTATTGGATGTTACACAGGTATTGGAGGTGACGCAGGTATAGGAGGTGATGCAGGTATTGGAGGTGATGCAGGTATTGGAGGTGATGTAGGTATTGGAGGTGATGCAGTTATTGGAAGTAGCGCAGGTCCTAACACCTTCACGGGGAAGCGGCAATCCCGTAGGGGTGATGGAACATCTGGGGAAATGAGAGGTAGCCAGATTTGATCCAAGAAAGAGGCTAGGCCTAATTCCTTGAATCAAGAGAGGCTAGGCCTAATTCCTTGAATCAAGAGAGGCTAGGCCTAATTCCTTGAATCAAGAGAGGTTAGGCCTAATTCCTTGAATCAAGAAAGAGGCTAGGCCTAATTCCTTGAATCAAAAGAGGCTAGGCCTAATTCCTTGAATCAAGAGGCTAGGCCTAATTCCTTGAATCAAGAGGCTAGGCCTAATTCCTTGAATCAAGAGGCTAGGCCTAATTCCTTGAATCAAGAGGCTAGGCCTAATTCCTTGAATCAAGAAAGAGGGTAGGCCTAATTCTTTGAATCAAGAGCCCTGCATCGGCATCACAGCGCCCTGGTTCCTCTTCAAGACAGGTGTTGTGATACCTGTGGACCCTCTACACAATTCAACGTTAAGGAAGATAGGAACGATTCTGAACGTCTAGATACTGAGCTAGGCATGGCTAGTGGATACTAGCTAGTACTGTGAAGGAAACCTCGTGTACAGTATAAGGGAAGCCTAGTTTACTGAGTGAGGGAAGCCTCGTTCTTTTATTATTTTTAGTAGTAGTACTAGTATAATTTATACATTATAGTGGTTATTGTTATTAGTGACTTGTGTTTTACATTTCACAGAAATTTGCCAGACTTACAATTGTTCAAGTTTTTTTTTCACACAGCGCCTATTAATTTTTACTTTGCGCATGCTGACAAATTTGTATTGACATTAAGGCTACACGTAACCTTTTCACCACCAGACAAGAATACTTTAATGACTAAAATAGGGATTAAACTTAGTGTATACACGCTGAGAGATATGCGCCTCTCTATGGTCAGAAGGAACAAAGAGAAGAGATGGAAAGGAAAAAAATATAATGCGGGAATCTAGAGAAAGAGAGAAGGCAGTATAGCAATGAAGTAAATGACGTTAGTGCTAAGTCCAACTGTTTCACGGGCTTCTTAACCTTTGGATAAGAGGAATGACGCCTTTGGTGGAGGTGTTAGTTGATGTTGGGGAGGGTAGGGGGTGCTGTAACTCACCCCCTCCCCTCCCCTCCCCTCCCCTGTGGATGTCTACTTGTCGAGTGATTTCTATCTTTATTTGGTTTCGTCTTATCCATGCGATAACTATCCTGGGTTTTATCCGTGTGATAAACACCCTTATATTATATGTGAAAACTATCCAGGGTATTATGCATTTGGTAAATAAAATGTATATTATTCATGTGATAACTATCCTGGATATTATCCATAATTATTCTGGATTTTTTTTTCATCAAACCGGCCATATACCACCGAGGCAAGGTGACCTAAAAAGAAAAACGAAAGTTTGTTTTTTTAACTTCAGAAGAGGTAACCCCTTCAGGAGAAGGGGTTACTACTCCTTTGTTCCCGGCATGTTAGTCGCCTCTTACGACACGCATAGCTTACGGAGGAAGAATTCTGTTCCACTTCCCCATGTGGATAAGAGGAAATAAACAAGAACAAGAAAACATAGAGGGGTGTGTATATATATGCTTGTACATGCATGTGTAGTGTGACCTAAGTGTAAGTAGAAGTAGCAAGACGTACCTGAAATCTTGCATGTTTATGAAACAAAAAAAACACACCAGCAATCCTACCATCATGCAAAAAAATTCCAGGCTTTCGTTTTACACTCACTTGGCAGGACGGTAGTACTTCCCTGGGCGGTTGGTGTCTACCAACCAACTATTCTGGATATTATCCATATGATAATGGATATATGGAGGGCGTCTCATAAGTGTGGTACCATCTACGGGATGATATCCTAGTCGCGTGGCACAAACACCTTCATTCATAATATTATTCACCTTGGCCTTGTTATCTGCATGTCCCATCTGTAGTCATGTCTCAGTAATAGTGGTGGATGCATTAAACACATTCTATAAATAAAAGTTTTTTTTTAAAAACCTTCATCCATTATTTATCCAGATGTATGGGACAGCTTGTATGGAGAGGGTGTGTTGACGTCAGTGTGTGGAACATATTGGTGAGGCTGGCGTGAGACCGGAACATGTTGAGATTATACAGTGTCAGGCCTTGAAGTTTATACTGCTCTCTAAATTAATGGGGAGACAGACAGACAGACATGGTGTAGACGCACGCAGTTAGGTAGGCAGGCTAGTAAGCAGATAGAAGAGTAGGTAAATATTTAGGTTAGTTAAATAAGTGGATATACTCTTATAAGTAGGTAGTTATATTGGTATTATTACAACCTCAGGTTCAATGGCCTGTTAACCTGAGTGTAAAGGAAGCTTGGAGCAAAGAAACACAGTAGAAGATGTATTGAAATTGTATTTCTTTCAAAAATCAGCTAGATTAATTCCAAACTTTTATCTTTTCCTTCACCAAGTAATTATGATTATATAAGACTTTTGTCTTTTCCTTCACCAAGTATAACAAAGTGTTATTTACACATATGTACACTATATACAAAGGAGTAGTGTTTAGTGCACGCCACAGTTGTCTAGGCTAAGCAGCAGCCAAAAGACAGACAACTTTCCACAACCAGCTCTATGCAGGAATTCCAATGACAAACCGCGAGTGGTAACCACGTCACCTTTGTCATTGTTAAACTCGCATTTAATTGGCTGAACCGAGTCGTTGATTTGATGATGGGGCCCTCATCACCAAACCCTTAACGATGGTTCGCTGGTTGGAGGGGAGCCTATGTGGGTGTGTTTAACATGCTCCGAATAAAGGTTACATACTCTTTGCATGCAACACCCCCACCCCAAGAGGGCTCAGGACTAGGCTTCCACCTCAAATGGTAGTGCCACCATGGCATATAAGGACGCCTTTCTCTCATCCGCTATAGTAAGCTAACTTCTCGAGACATAAGTCAGCTTTAAACTTAAGAGTGAGACAGCCGACAGGTAGGGCTAACATAGGTCCAAGGTGCCTGCGGTCGGTAGCAGGGCACCCCCCCACTAAAAAAAAAACCACCACTAGGGGAAAAAAAGGGCTGGTTCTACCCAAAGTCCCTAACACATCCTAACTAAATACAATGACTTCTGGACAACACATCAGCTATTGTGTTAAATTTTCCAGCAATGTGTATAATTTTTATATTGTAGGGTTGCAACCTAATACTCCAACGCATGAGTCTGGTATTTTTGTTCATGTTCTGTAGATACACCAGAGGGTTGTGGTCGCTGTAGATGGAGACCACCTGAGAGGACTGGCCCACGTAGACATCAAAATGCTCTAATGCCAGAAGTAGAGCCAGGCCCTCCTTCTCTATAGTAGAGAGGCCCTCTGGTGTGGCTGGTATTTGGCAGAGAAAATGCCACAGGCTGCAACCCATCATCCCCAGATTGCAAAAGCACTGCCCCCACCCCAGACTCACAAGCATCAATCTGTAAGGAAAATGGTTTTGAAAAGTCTGGAGACAACAGAATGGGTGCAGTACAAAGTAATCTCTTTGCTTTCGTAAATGCATCTTGACATTCTGGGGTCCAAATAAAGGGAACTTTGTGACTGGTAAGTGAGGTTAAAGGTGCAACAATATCTGCAAAATTTTTACAGAATCTTCTATAAAACCCTACCATCCCTAGAAAACGTTGAAGGGATTTCCTGTCAGGGGGAACTGGATAATTTTTAATGGCCAGAATTTTTGCAAATTTAGGGGCCACTTTGCCACTACCTACTTCATGGCCCAGAAAATTAATAGTAGATTGGCCAAAGGATGACTTTGATAAATTAACAGTTAAATGAAAACTCTGAAAGGTCTCAAAGAGAGCCTTAAGCCTAAACACATGTTGGTCCCAAGTGTCCGACACAACAACTATGTCATCTAGGTAAGCTGCCGTGCCTTCAAGTCCTTTAATAGCCTGATGGATAAGTCTCTGGAATGATGCAGGAGAGTTTTTCATTCCGAAGGGGTCACTGTATACTGATAATGACCTCCTGGAATTACGAAGGCAGAGATTTCCTTCGCCTTATCTGTTAAAGGTACTTGATAGTAACCTTTAAGGAGGTCCAATTTGGATACAAAAGTAGCCTTACCCACAAAGTCGATTACATCATCCAGACGTGGCAGAGGATAGGCATCTGCAATTGTGACCTCATTCACCTTACGGTAATCTGTGCACATTCGGAACCCTCCATCAGCTTTGTTAACAAGAATGCACGGTGAAGCCCACGGACTAGATGACTCCTCCACTAACCCATGCTCTAACAGAAATTCTACCTCCTGTTGAAGTAGCTTCTGTTTTTCAGGATTAGCTCTGTAAGGGGAGAGTTTAATAGGTTTAGAGTTTCCAACATCTACATCATGATATCCTAATGTACTTTTTTTCGGCACATCCGAAAAAATATCAGGATAAGACTGTAGAAGCGCAGTTAAATTAGTTACTTGAGACTTGGTCAAACCCAACATTAAAGGTTTAGGGTCCTTGAGGAGGACCGAATTTGGAAGCTTTACATTAATCTCAGAGTGCAAAGAGTCAGGGTCATCAGAGGCAGAGGACAGTCATTACTGGAACTTTATCTGGTGTATTAAAAGCTTTAATTTGATTAATGTGGTAAGTTTTGCTTTTTGAGGTCTTGTCAAGGGGAGATACCACATAATTTACATCAGATAATTTACTTACGATTTGCATTGGTCCCGTAAATCTAGCTTTCAAGGTGTGGCCAGGTATAGGCTCCTGTACCAACACCTTATCTCCTGGATGGAAGGAGCGAAATTTTGAGTTTCTGTCATACCTCTGTTTCATCATATTCTGAGCTGCCTTCAAGTTAGCCTTAGCCAACTGACGTGCTACCTGCAACCTTGAAGAAGGATTGTAGCTGGTTGTGGAGGCGTCTTCTCCCATCCATCCTTCTTTGAGCACACGTAGAGGACCTCGTACATTGTGCCCAAATATCAGCTCAAAAGGACTGTACCCTGTAGACTCTTGCAGTTTCTCTCATTGCGAATAGCAACAGAGGAAGTGATTCATCCCAGTCTGTAGGAAAATGCAAGCAGAATGTTCTCATCATTGTTTTTAACGTCTGATGGAATCTTTCCAAGGCGCCTTGGGACTGAGGATGATAGGCAGTGGATAGGTTATGAACTATTCCTAGCCTAGTTAATGCTTCCCTAAATGCTTTGGCAGTGAAGTTAGTACCTTGATCACTTTGAATAGTTTTAGGAATTCCAAAGCAAGAGATAAACTTAGTTAAAGCTTTAAGGATTGCTTTAGTGTTAATACTGCGCATAGGAACTGCCTCTGGATATCTAGTTACTCTATCCATGATTGTGAATAAATATTGATTTCCAGACTTAGCTTTAGGTAGTGGACCTACACAATCTATTATCAATTCTGAGAAAGGGTCTCCATTAACAGGAATGGGATGGAGAGGTGCAGGTTTAATGGGGTGTCCAGGTTTCCCTACCTGCTGACATTCTGGACAACAGCGAATATGATTCTTTACATCTTGCCTTAACTTTGGCCAAAAGAATTCTTTTGTTATTCGGTATTGAGTTTTGGTAATTCCCAAATGGCCTCCTAAAGAAGAATTATGGGCTATATTTAGTATCTGAGACCTAAACTTTCTGGGAACCACTAACTTATCTGTTTGTTGTTTTCCCTCCACCTCCTTACCAGTTTCAGTGCAGACTAAGTAATTATTTTTAAGAGATATTTGACCGGGTGACCCGAAGTGGATTTACCCATAGCTGCCTCAAAAGCAGAGTTTAGTGAGGAGTCTTTCCGTTGTTCCTCCCGAAAGGACAGTCCCTCAGGCATGGAAACAGACATCTGGCAATCCTGCAACCCTGGAATAGGAAGGCTTGATCTGGGGCTGTTCACTAAATTTACGAGGCTCTGGCCAGTTTTCCTCGCAAAACAAATTGGTTAGTCCGAGATCAGAGTCGTCCAAGGACGAGTTAACATTCTTATCAGACATCACTTTGGATTGTGCCCGAGTTATGGCCAACATCGGGGAAGAATTAACCATTATGGGTTCTATACATTTAGTAGACTCAATGTTATTACCCAGTAATAGCATTGCATCCTTCATAGGAAATCCCTCCGAGACACCAACAGTCAAAAACCCAGTGTAGTATTTACTCTGCACATAGATTTGATGTAAAGGGACAGAAAATACTGCTCCTCCAAAAGCTTCTAACAGAACTGAGGATTGCAAAGAGGTTTGATCAGAAAGGGGTAGTACTCCCTCTCTTATAAGTGAGCAATATGCTCCAGTATCCCTAAAGGTTTTAACTTCCTTTTTCTCTGTATGTTCCTGAAGGGATATGTAACAAGAGCTATAGTAAGGGGCCATCCCCTTCTCTACTTCTTCCTGGGACATATTATTAGAGATTTTCCCAAATGGTTGGGGTTTACTTGGACAATTGGGTCTGATGTGGCCAGGCTTGCCACAGTTATAACATACCATCTCAGCTTTAACTTTGGCACCTCGTTGATTTTGTGGCTTACGCCACTCTGGATACTGCCGCTTCATATCTCGTTGGGTAATTTGATGTTGCTCACCAGGTTGACTAGGAGTGAAGTTACGCTGCTCACCAGGTGTTTTAGTTGACTGCTGACGAGATTCACCTTCATCTTGACCTTTATTTCTCCACTCAGGAACTTTTCTTTGACGATCTCTGCTCATACCAGGCTGTTGAGGAAAGAGATAAGACCGCTCGGACAAGGAGCGGTTAGTTTCAAAAGTATCAGCCAACCTGGCTGCTTCCAATGCCGTAGGCAAGGAATGATCTTGTAGAAACACTCGAACCTCTGGACTAACAGACTCCAGTAGGTTGTCCACCAAGATGAGCTGCTTCAAATTTTCAAAATCAGCGACACCACTTGCCTTGTACCACTTTGTAAAAGCCCTGGTCTGCTGTCTGACAAAATCAACAGCAGACTGACCAACTGCCTTCTGCCGAGTTTGAATTCTTTCCTATACTTGGCAGGAATACATTGATAAGCCCCAAGAACAGTGGTTTTCACAATGCGATAGTTTCCAAAATCAGCATTTCCCAGGCTAGAAGTAAATTCTTGTGCCTTACCAAACAACGCAGTATGCACCAGTGACGCCCAATGAACCTCAGGCCACCCTAAAGCTCGAGCCTGGTTTTCAAATGCTTCGAAAAACTGTTCAGGCTCTGCTTCAACAAAACGAGGAACAAACTGTACTGCCCTTTGCAAATTGAAGTCATCTACAGTCTGATGGAATTGTCTCCTCTCCTTCTCTCTATCAAACTCCTCCTTAGCAAATGCACGCTGTTCTTTAGTTTGTTCAAGAGTGAGTCTGGCTAGTTCAAGCGCCAGTGAACCAGACTCACCTGTCGATAACCCCACACCTGTGACTTGCTGGTTTTGCTCAGGAGTTCTGTCTCTCCCATTTTGTAGAAACCTCAATGGTGACCTACGATTAACAGCTCCTGTAGAGGGAGAAACACTAGACTGATATGCCATAGTTTCAGTTTGTATTTTACTCCTTATAATATCACGCAGCTGAGCAGCAGTAAGGGTACGCTGGTATTCAACACCAATAGAACGAGCGATACGCCAACAACGCTGTAGAGAGGTTTGGGCAACTTAGCAGAGTTAACTCAGACACTAACCGTCTGACTCGAATAGGTGGCATTAACCCCCAACTTTAACACGCTGTAGCGCTATGCACGGTACGAATTGCAGTATACTCATACGATAGCAGAGCTGACACGCAATAGCAAAGCCAATATGCACACACACAATAGCAAGGCTGATACACAATAGCAAACCAAATTGCAGAATACTCACAATAGCAGGCTGACCATAGCGAAGCGAATGCAAAAATGAGACAAAATTCGTGAAGCGTTGGCAAAGCGTAAGCAATGCCAGATAGCAAGCTATCTAGATACAAGACTAGCTCCTGCGCGAACTTCAACTCTAGGCTCAACTCCTGCTCTAAGTCTCCAAATTCAGCTCCCGGACAGGCTACCCATATTACAACCTCAGGTTCAATGGCCTGTTAACCTGAGTGTAAAGGAAGCTTGGAGCAAAGAAACACAGTAGAAGATGTATTGAAATTGTATTTCTTTCAAAAATCAGCTAGATTAATTCCAAACTTTTATCTTTTCCTTCACCAAGTAATTATGATTATATAAGACTTTTGTCTTTTCCTTCACCAAGTATAACAAAGTGTTATTTACACATATGTACACTATATACAAAGGAGTAGTGTTTAGTGCATGCCACAGTTGTCTAGGCTAAGCAGCAGCCAAAAGACAGACAACTTTCCACAACCAGCTCTATGCAGGAATTCCAATGACAAACCGCGAGTGGTAACCACGTCACCTTTGTCATTGTTAAACTCGCATTTAATTGGCTGAACCGAGTCGTTGATTTGATGATGGGGCCCTCATCACCAAACCCTTAACGATGGTTCGCTGGTTGGAGGGGAGCCTATGTGGGTGTGTTTAACATGCTCCGAATAAAGGTTACATACTCTTTGCATGCAACAGGTATGTTCGTTGGTAGTTAGGTAAATAGGTAAGTACAGTATGTAGGTAGATAGGTAAATACGAAAGTACACCAGAGTACGTGTTTACAGGTATTACCTATAGTGATCAACCTCGGGTAGTGTAAACTCTTCACAATGGTTGAGAAGTGAGGGAGCTGCGGTGTATGCATGGCTAGGGGAGCGCACTTTCTAGGTTACCTTGCTAGGTTGTCCCTACTAGATGCTTCCAAGCAAGTCTGGATGATCTTTCACTGGGTGTTCCTCCTACCCTAGGATTTGACAGGTAATGGATCTCTAGATTATGACTTGTTAGGGGATTTCTTACTAGACGATGTCCTATGTGATGTCATGCTGGGTGAAGTCCTGTTTGGTGACGTCCTGCTAGGTGATGTCTTACTAGGTGATCTGCTAGGTGATGTCCTCTTGGATATATCTCTTATAGAAGAAAAGGAGAGATAGAGAAAGATAGGGACTCGAGAAGAAGGGAGAAAGAGTGGGGAAAAGGAGAGAGGGAGCATGATAGGGAGGTGGACAGGGTGAGAGGGAGAGGGAAGGAGGGAGGGAGAGAACATCCATAGAGAAGTGTGTATGTTATTCCACTCGGCTTGCCACTTTGATGTGCGTCATACATATGTAAACATGTGACTGCGTGTGCATGCCATGAAATTACGTACATGCATACACATGTGAACATACTTGCATTAGCACACACGCATATACAGACACAGACGTTGGGCATGATTCCCTACACCTGTCGCCCCTGGTCACCTAACAGTAAATACGTACTTGAACGTTAGCTGTTATAGGTGGCATCCTGGGAAGAAAGGTAGTATATCTTAAATGAACTGAGGCAGGATAACACCTCTTATCCTGTAAATGAACTGAGGCAGGATAACACCTCTTATCCTGTAAATGAAGTGAGGCAGGATAACACCTCTTATCCTGTAAATGAAGTGAGGCAGGATAACAGCTCTTAGCTTGTAAGTTCATGTGTAAACAGTAATGAAGGGAGGGTTCAGCTAGAGACTTCACTCACCCAGGACACTGGTCTAGTGTGACCGTTGTTTACATAGGCTGGAAGTCCTTCCATCACCTCTTATACACAAATAATCAGCAACTTATGCCGACGTTTCGGTTCGACTTGGACCATTATGGACCATTAACCAGTCACGCTGCCGGTGGCTTAGGCCCCCTAGGGGACTTGGACTTGCCTCGCATGGGCCAGTAGACCTGCTGCAGTGCTTCTTTCTTTATGTTCTTATCTACCTGGAGTCTACCTGGAGGGTATTCCAGGGATCAACGCCCCCGCGGCCCTGTCCACGACCAGGCCTCTCGGATGATCAGGACCTGATCAACCAGACTGTTACTGCTGAATAAAATGAATATCACTATTCAATGAAATTGGCAGATTTGAATTTATGATAATAAGAGCACAAACCAATCGTTCAGGAAGTCATACCAATATTTATGACAGTTATGACACGGAGTTAAGCGATTCCAAGTCTTTTTTAACTAATTTACTAAAGTGACAATTTTTCCCGTACACAAACTTAAGAGGCACTGTCCTGACCCTAAGATACATCACTCATTAAATACTTAAGTTCCTCACAAGAGGTAAACCTAAATTTATTTAATGGGGATAAAAATTTCACACTATTTCCTCATAAAATGATCAGATCACCACCTACACACAGAGCATCTCGTTTAGCACTTCTTTTGTTTATAATAATAATAATAATATTAATAATCAGAGCATTTCGGGGACCTTAGGTTAATTTTGTCCCCAGGGTGCGACCCACACCAGTCGGCTAACGCCCAGGTACCTACTTACTGCTAGGTGAACAGGGACAGCAGGTGTCTTAAGGAAACACGCAAACATGCCCCAGTGTTTCCATCCGTACCGGGAATCGAATCACGGACCTCAGTGTGTGAGTTAAGTGCGCTACCAACCGAGCTTGAAGTTCACTCTCCACCGTCGTTCAGTTGGAAGTCACCTTTTATGAACACTTAAAGCCTTGTTGCTAAGGATTTTGGATGTTATTGGAGCCATTTTGTAGAACCCTCGCTGGTTTGGCGCTTAGTTTTGATAATAATAATATTGGAACCATTCCAGGATGCTGGGAATAAATTCAATGACATTGGTCATAGGGCACCTACACATGGCAATTGTTCCAGGAATCTGGTTCCCGTCAACGTAAACAAACATTGAAAGTTTGAAGCCAATCGGATGAGGCGTTCTCGAGTTCTGAGTAAAAGAAAGAGAAAGTTCTAGGAAGAAAAATATTCCGACATCCACTTAAAGGTCCTCTTCGGGGATACATAATAATAATAATAGTAATTATAGTAATATAATATAGTAATAGTTATAGTAATTATAATATAGTAATTAAAATAATATAGTAATTATAATTATAGTAATAATTATAATATAATAATAATAGGAAGCCATGTTTGTGAGGGTATTTGGGAACTTATAAGTCTTGCCTGGTTACCACTGTGCTGGGAGAAGGTGAGGCCTCTAGCAGACACGAAACCAAACAATGTAGGCGGTCTCTATTAAAAACGGCAGGTTTCTCTTGAGAATGTCATGTATTTTTTACTGAAAATGACAGAGGTTTACTGTTAAAACGGCAGGTGAATTCTGTTGAGCATAGCAGGTGGTTTGGGGTAATCAGTCTCGCAGCCTGGAGTGGATGTGTTCAGAGTATCAATCTTGATCAAAATACAAGAGTGATGGACTGAAGACATTGACTCCAGGCTAAGGGACTGATTAACTCAAACTCCTCCTCATCTTCCACCTTTCTCTGCACTGGACTGAAGAAGCCACTGTCAACGAACCATTTCCAGAATAATACCCAAATGTTGCAGGAGTGTCTCAGTCGTCGTGGCTTTTCTAAGCCATATATTCACAAGACACGTGTGAAACATCTGGGTATGTTTTTCAGTGATGTTTCGCTTGCACAACAACCTTTATCAATACTTATTAACTTATAATGAACCAGTAATTATATTACACTTAAATTATAAAACTTTGTTTACCAGATTCCTGTGGTGAACAATGTAGGCCGGCTACATGACATGTAGGCCGGCTACATGACATGTAGGCCGGCTACATGACATGTAGGCCGGCTACATGACATGTAGGCCGGCTACATGACATGTAGGCCGGCTACATGACATGTAGGCCGGCTACATGACATGTAGGCCGGCTACATGACATGTAGGCCGGCTACATGACGTGTAGGCTGGCTACATGACATGTAGGCTGGCTACATGACATGTAGGCCGGCTACATGACATGTAGGCTGGCTACATGACATGTAGGCTGGCTACATGACATGTAGGCCGGCTACATGACATGTAGGCTGGCTACATGACATGTAGGCTGGCTACATGACATGTAGGCCGGCTACATGACATGTAGGCCAGCTACATGACATTAGCCTCGCTTACTGAATGAAATTTAATCACTTAAATTATAATGGACAGTTTGGAATGACTATTGTGCTTCTGATTTAAAATATCCTCTCCTTTTTTAGTGTTAATTGATTGGAATAAAACAAAAAAACAGCTGGCGTGTAGATCATATATTTACGTTGCATCTCTTGCATTTCAATATATTAAGAGTTGTGATGAACTTCTGCACCCATCAAGAAGAGTACCTCTTAGAAGTTCATCTGGAATGCACTTTGCATGGGATAGTTACACATTTCGTAAGACATATTCGAAGCACTTTTTTCAGAAGTAAATAAGCAGGCATCGCCAAATGCCCTCAGTGTCATAATGTTTATCTTCCTGAGTGTATTTGACACACTTCTGCAGCTTTTGAGGGCGAGTGTCTCAAGGTTTGACACACTTCTGCAGCTTTTGAGGGCGAGTGTCTCAAGGTTTGACACACTTCTGCAGCTTTTGAGAGCCAGTGTCTCAAGGTTTGACACACTTCTGCAGCTTTTGAGGGCGAGTGTCTCAAGGTTTGACACACTTCTGCAGCTTTTGAGGGCGAGTGTCTCAAGGTTTGACACACTTCTGCAGCTTTTAAGGACGAGTGTCTCAAGGTTTGACACACTTCTGCAGCTTTTGAGGGCGAGTGTCTCACAGACAGGCTTGGTGATGAGAAGTAAAACTAGAAATAACAGGGAAAAGATATATTTCTACAAAAACATAAAATCGAACGTTTGAAATGTTACATATATATATATATATATATATATATATATATATATATATATATATATATATATATATATATATATATATATATATATATATATATATGTATATATATATATATATATATATATATATATATATATATATATATATAATTACCACATAGACCTGAAAATAGCTGTCTTGCCAGAAGTTTGCCGGCATCACAACTCAGATGACTCTCTGAACTACAACATTACACCCCTCCATAAGAGCACTGCTCTCACCACCTCCAGGACTCAAGTCCGGCTAATCGGTTTTCTACGAATCCCTATATGTTATCGTGCTCACACTCCAACAGCACGTCAAATCCCTGAAACTGCTTGTTTTAACTCAATTCCAATATAACACCCTCTCACAAAGGATGTTTCGCCACAGTTAATATACATTACTCTCTTAATGTAAATCCTAAACAAAACATTTAACAACAAACTTAAAGTATGTATGTATGTGTTTATCTATGTATATAGACAGGTAGATACAGATAGATAAGAGAATATTCCTCACAATATTTCGTCTCAGTCTTTTAAGAAAAAATATGTAACACGTTTAATATCAGTTAAGACTACAATAACTTAACCCAGAATGTATAACCTAAAGTATGTCTTTTATTATTCAGTAGTAAATACAACAGTACATTAAGAGTTATTCTTCAAAATCAAGGAGACGTAATCAGGGTTGATTCTAGAAAGAGGGAAGCTCTAAATTCTTGAATCAAGAGCTCTTCAGCGGCATCAAGGCACTTGACCTTGAAGGCTGTGTGTACACAAGAGTTCCCAGTAGACTGGCACCTCCTTATCTACCTCACTTGGCACCTCACGCCTCACCTGGTACCTTACTCCTCACCTGGCCTCTCACACATCACCTGGCCTCTCACACCTCATCTGGCCTCTCACACCTCACCTGGCCTCTCACACCTCACCTGGCCCCCCTCACCTGCATATAGGTCACGGATTCCAATATAAAAACTGGATTCCAAAATATCTTAACCTCTTAGCAGCTGTGTTGGCTGGGTGCCACAAAGGTGCCAGCCCCCACAGGTGGTGCTGGGTGCCACAAAGGTGCCAGCCACCACAGGTGGTGCTGGGTGCCACAAAGGTGCCAGTCACCACAGGTGGTGCTGGGTGCCAGCTACCACAGGTGGTGTTGGGTGCCACGAAGGTGCCAGCTATCACAGATGGTGTTTGGTGCCACAGAGGTGCCGGCCTTCACAGGTGGTGTTGGGTGCCACAAAGGTGCCAGGTACCACAGGTGTGCTTGGTGGCAGCCGCCACATGTGTGCTTGGTGACAGCCACCACAGGTGGTGCTGGGTGCAACAGAGGTGCCAGCCACCACAGGAGGTGTTGGGTGTCACAGAGGTGCCAGCCACCACAAGTGGTGTTGGGTGCCACAGAGGTGGCAGATACCACAGGTGTGCTGGGTGGCAGCAACCACAGGTGGTGCTGGGTGCCACAGAGGTGCCAGCTACCACAGGTGGTGCTGGGTGCCACAGAGGTGCCAGCTACCACAGGTGGTGCTGGGTGCCACAGAGGTGCCAGCTACCACAGGTGGTGCTGAATATTAGGGTACTAACAAACACTGGATCTATATTATACAACTAAACCTTTTGTATTGTAATCCTCAAAAAAAACATTTATAGGCCTATATGTAATGTAGTCGTAATACATCACTAGGCCTTTTGTAGGTCTCCATTAATAATACATTAATAGGCCTATTGCAGCCCCATGATAATTATACACCAAGTTTATTATAGTCAAATAACAGTACATCACATGTGCTTAAAATAGAAGAGAAACCCAGTAATCCAAGCAAGTTATGTGCGTACCAGAGTACTGGGGTATCTGGGCACTGGGTACTAGTGTATCGGGGTACTGGGGTATCAGAGCACTGGGGTATCAGAGCACTGAGGTATCAGGGCACGGGTATCGGGGTACTAGGATATCGGGGTAATGGGATATCGGGGCACTAGGGGTACAAGGTACTGGGGTACGAGGTACTGGAATACTGGGGTACTGGGGTATTAGGTACTTGGTTACCGGTCTACTGGGGTACCGGGGTACGAGGTATTGGGGTACCGGGGTACGAGGTATTGGGGTACCGGGGTACGAGGTACTAGGTACGAGGTACTTTGGTACCAGATACTGGGGTACGAGGTACCGGGGTACTGGAGTACGTAGTACTAATATAAATAAGACTAATACTACTATTACATTTTTTTTTAAATTGAAAATGATTTAGTGAATTTACAGAAGATGAAATGAAGAGGTTGGTGTTACGCTACAATACTGTGGTGACATGAGGCACCAGGAGCTAAGACGAAGGTGCCAGGAGCCGAGACTCGACACCTCCGTAGTCACAACCAGGCGATCACTTGTCCCTGTAGGCGCACGTTTCAAGGTGTTGGCCCATGTCTCGCAGGAGGACCACTTTGGGGCAGCCCTTGGGTCCATGGTGGCACTGGACCGGGCGGTATACGCAAAAGTGCTCATGGTCAAGTCTGGCCTTAGGTGGATGGTACTCAGGGCATCCGTCAGATGCCCACCTGCACGGGAACTTCACCAGCTGACACACCTGTGGGTATAAGAACAACCGGTTAGCAACCAGCATCAACACAGAGGCTGGTACTCAGGACATCCCTCAGATCCCCACCTGCACGGGAACTTAACCAGCTGACACAAGAATACAACTGTTTAGCCACTACTGTCGCCACAAATGACCATCTACGAATTACCATCACCTTGCAGAGCGCTCCACCTGTCACTGCACTTGTCAGCTGGTTCACATTACCTCACAAGTGAAACATCCGTCACTCATTGACATTATAAAATAAACTATAAAACCTTTAATGCATGTAAATGCTTATGAGAAGCTCGTGACAAGTAGGTTGACAGAGGAACAACTATTTTGATAGGTACTATCCTCCTGTCATATAAGTGTGAAACATAAGTAGTAGGCTGATAGACGTCATCCATACGACTAGGAAACGACTAGGAAACAGATAGTAGGTCAGTAGAGGGCAAGCATCCAGGAAGGTACTACCCTCCTGTCATACGAACACGTAAGATGAGAGGTAAATCTTACTAATTAATATTTTAATTCGCTATACACTTTACTTTCATTTGCATATCTAAAATAGTTCATATTCCTGTAATATTTACCATCCAGTTAAAGGGGCCTAGTCTGGTACTGGGCCGTGGGAGCGATGATTCCTGAAGCGGATATACGAGTATGCCTTGTTCAGTTGGCACTTCTCTTCTACTCCCTCAGTTGGTTCACATGCTTTTACTGTAATAGATAATAAACACAGAAGAGAGTATTATCTGGTGGACAGGCGCAGTGTGCGTGAAGTGCTTCAAGGCAGCACTAGTGAGTGTGGCTTTCCTCTGAGGCGTGACTCCATAAACATGTCTTGATAGATAGCAAACACAATGGTGATCGTATTAACCAAGAGTGAGGATTAACCAGCAGCGCCAGTGCCCTACTTGCCTGCTATTCTGGCTCCACTCTCCTAATAGCCTCGCAGTACAGCAATGCTTATATTGAATTCCTAGCAAATACAAAGAAGTCGCTTGTTTGCCGGGTTCCAGGTCACACTGACCTCCAGGGTAACGAACACAGACACTGCCGCTCGGTTCTCTACTCAGCATCTGCCAGTTCCTTATTCAGACTATCTTCTAGTATTATTTTAGAAGCTCTGGATCCGCTAGCAACAGCGATGATTTGAGACAGTGAACAACAAATTTTGCATCAAACCACAACTGGATTCCTGGCCATCTTCTTCTCATCATTGTTGGGTATGAAAAGCCGCCTTCGCATGTTAACGATCTGGCCACACACGACTTAATGCAGATACTATATGGAAAGATGCCCATTGCTACGAGGACGCCCGGGTGGCTTTAAATTCACTACAAATTATGTGTTGTGTTTAGCAAAGTGCACACAGGATTCACTTTCGGCATCCTTTAGATTTTCAGCGACCAGACACTTCGGCATCTTCAATGACCGGAGGCATTAACTTTGACGCTTCTCCTCGCTGACAGTCTAGATAAATGTGTTGGTTTATAGGGCCACCAGTTAAGGGATCTCTCTCTCTCTCTCTCTGAGCCAAATACGGTACATAAGCTGTGTTTAACACATCTTTATCCTCAATATAAGGGATTCCTGTATTTGCCAAGTACTTATATACTAGTGTATTTAGTCGACGTCCACAAAAACAAGAACATTTCCATAGTCGTCTTTAAAAGCTGTAAGCACACTTATCAGAGCCACCGTATAGTAGTGGAATACATCCCTAGATGGTCTGGTGACCGCCAGGTGTGCTCTAACATTTTTTACTTCTGGTAATTGTTTGGTAATCGTTCCATCCCACTAAACTCTCTCAGGTCATCAACTGCCGCGATTACATTGTTGCGTCTGTTTTTTTTTTTTGTGACAGTTTTCAGTGTTTATCGTTACGTTGGATTTTGCTGAAGTCTATGTACATTTGTTAATGTACATAGTGATATGGTGAAGGAAGACTATATATATGTATATATATATATATATATATATATATATATATATATATATATATATATATATATATATATCACACAACTTATTTCTGAGTAACTTGTTTCTTTGTTGGGTGATAGTGGTAATTGTTAGTGATCGTTGCTGTGACACAATACAGAACCACTAGTCTGTAACACAAGTACTGACTTTGTGAAGGGAATGCTGTGTCTTGCTCTGAAAGTGAATGTTTCTAAGTAATACAAACAAAATATAAAATGGAATGACTTAATGTAATGTTCACTGCTGCTGCTTTGTTATTGTTGTGATGATGGTGGTGATGAAGGTCACTGTGATCAAGTGTAGTGAAGCTTGCCTTTGTTATTGTTGTGATGGTGGTGGTGATGAAGGTCACTGTGATCAAGTGTAGTGAAGCTTGCCTTTGTTATTGTTGTGATGGTGGTGGTGATGAAGGTCACTGTGATCAAGTGTAGTGAAGCTTGCCTTTGTTGTTGTTGTGATGGTGGTGGTGATGAGGGTCACTGTGATCAAGTGTAGTGAAGCTTGCCTTTGTTGTTGTTGTGATGGTGGTGGTGATGAAGGTCACTGTGATCAAGTGTAGTGAAGCTTGCCTTTGTTGTTGTTGTGATGGTGGTGGTGATGAAGGTCACTGTGATCAAGTGTAGTGAAGCTTGCCTTTGTTGTTGTTGTGATGGTGGTGGTGATGAAGGTCACTGTGATCAAGTGTAGTGAAACTTGCCTTTGTTGTTGTTGTGATGATGGTGGTGATGAAGGTCACTGTGATCAAGTGTAGTGAAACTTGCCTTAAGAATTTTAACCAGGAAATTCTCACTGAGTGTTAACAGTGTGTGTGTATGTCTGTATTCACCTCCCTATATGTGGTAGCAGGGATCGAGTCACAGCTCCTGGCCCCGCCTCTTCACTGGTTGCTAATAGGTGCACTCCCGGCTCCAAGGACCTTATCGTGTTTGTACTCACCTAATTGTATTCACGTATTTGTGGTTGCAGGGGTCGATACTTAGCTCCTGGCCCCGCCTCTTCACTGACCGCTACTAGGTTCTCTCTCTCCCTGCTCCATGAGCTTTATCATACCTCGTCTTAAAGCTATGTATGGTTCCTGCCTCCACTGTGTATGTGTGTTTGTGTGTATGTATAAGCATTTGACATGAGCAAGTGCAAGGCATGAGACATAATGTTGTTTTTTTCATTGTTGTTGTTACAAACAGCAAGTTTGGTGTCGTGCTTCTCACTGGGGTTCCACCTACACGTAAAGGCAAGATTTACTGGTGATATATTTAAGACCCAGACGCTTATAAATAACAGCTCCGAGAGTTGTATTTAGCCTCCAGGTCTCCGAATGTGGAACCTCGTTAGGAAAACGCTCCAATATAGCTCAGTTGTAGAGCCTTAAGCTCACAGCCGGAAAAGCCGTGTTCGGTCCTGGGGCGGGTGGAGACGTTAGGAATGTTTCCTGTCACCTGCTGTCACTCACGGCGACGGTATACAATACCGAGAAGTAAATGAGTAAGACTGAACAGCAGACTTAGTCGGAAAAACAGGCTTGTATCTCTCAGTGTATATATGCTACAAAGTATGTATATCTAAGTATGTATACATTAGAAAGCGTGCATCTCTATCTTTAAACACTGGAAAGTGTGTATATGTATATATATACCCTGGACAGTATCTCTGTGCATATACACTTGAAAACGCGTATCTCTGTATGCAAACATTGATAAGTGTATTTCTAGGTGTATAAACAATGGAAAATGTATATAGACTAGTCCCAGACTAGACCTGGTTAACAGCCTGACATATCAGGTTGTTGGTGCTACTAGAACACAGTCCCACGCATCCACCACAGTCTGGTTGATCAGGAGCTGACTCAAGGCCAGTCATGCCACGTTCATTCAGGAGATTAGAGCCGTAATCTTCCTCATTACTCCCCACATGTCTCATCTTCCTCATTACTCCCCACATGTCTCATCTTCCTCATTACTCCCCACATGTCTCATCTTCCTCATTACTCCCCACATATCTGATCTTCCTCATTACTCCCCACATGTCTCATCTTCCTCATTACTCCCCACATATCTGATCTTCCTCATTACTCCCCACATGTCTCATTTTCCTCATTACTCCCCACATGTCTCATCTTCCTTATTACTCCCCACATGTCTCATCTTCCTCATTACTCCCCACATGTCTCATCTTCCCCATTACTCCCCACATGTCTCATCTTCCTCATTACTCCCCACATATCTGATCTTCCTCATTACTCCCCACATGTCTCATTTTCCTCATTACTCCCCACATGTCTCATCTTCCTCATTACTCCCCACATGTCTTATCTTCCTCATTACTCCCCACATGTCTCATCTTCCTCATTACTCCCCACATGTCTCATCTTCCTCATTACTCCCCACATGTCTCATCTTCCTCATTACTCCCCACATGTATCATCTTCCTCATTACTCCCCACATGTCTCATTTTCCTCATTACTCCCCACATGTCTCATCTTCCTCATTACTCCCACATGTCTCATCTTCCTCATTACTCCCACATGTCTCATTTTCCTCATTACTCCCCACATGTCTCATTTTCCTCATTACTCCCCACATGTCTCATCTTCCTCATTACTCCCCACATGTCTCATCTTCCTCATTACTCCCCACATGTCTCATCTTCCTCATTACTCCCCACATGTCTCATCTTCCTCATTACTCCCCACATGTCTCATCTTCAAGGTCTGCGTGCCCACAGGATAGGTAGGGGGTTGCCCATGTAGTGCCAAACAGATCCAGCAAACAACACCTGTGTCATGCTAGTGTCAGCAGCACTGTTCACTTCTTTGGTGCTGACATCACGTGTCATACCAGTGTCAACCGCACTGTCCAGCTGTTTTATGCTGACAACATCTGTGTTATGCTAGTGTCAGCAGCACTGTCCAGTTCTTTGATGCTGACACGTGTCATACTAGTGTCAGCCGCATTGTCCAGCTGTTTGGTGCTGACAACACCTGTGTCATGCTAGTGTCAGCAGCACTGCCCAGCTGTTTGGTGTTGACAACAATTGTGTGACAATCTTGTCAATAAATAAACAACACCTGTGAGCACCTATTTTCCTTGTCAACTTTTTTTGTGCTGTTTTCCACGAATATCTAAATATAATTGTATTATATTTGTAAATAATAATAATAATAATAATAATAATAATAATAATAATAATAATAATACTTGACAATGTTACCATTTTTCAACCTTCCCATACCTTTCTTTCTGTCACTTTGTCTGTTGTCTCTGTTTACCTTTGTCTCTGTCTGTCTGTCTATCTTTGTCTCTGTCTGTCTGTCACACACACACACAAACAAACTTTAAGTTAGCTTCGGATAGGATAAAAACTCCGGGAAAAACATCGAATAAAGCAGTGTATGTGCTTGGTGTATGTGCCTGGTGTATATTCCTGGTGTATGTGCCTGGTGTATATGCCTGGTGTATATACAGTGGTACCGGTTTACGATGGTCCCAAACTCACCCTTTATGTAAGTTTATTTTTAAATGCTTTTGTAGTGTAATTTGGGTCTAAAGGACTAGTCTATTTTACAACATTCTTAAGGAGATAAATCGTTTGGTAATGGCATGAACAGCATTCTGAATGAAATATCTAAACCGGGTACCTGTATCTGGTATGTGCTTCTTGTATGTGCCTGGTGTATATGCCTGGTGTATATGCCTGGTGTATATGCCTAGTGTATATGCCTGGTGTATATGCCTGGTGTATGTGCTTGGTGTATGTGCCTGGTGTATGTTCCTGGTGTATGTGCCTGGTATATAACCTGGTCTCACTAGTTCTCTCGCTAGACTAAAGAATAAAACACTCTAGGCTTGTGTATGGCCTTCATGAAACGGATATGTGGTTTATAAGTTCTTAAAACAGTGTATAAATGAGTCTGTTCTGGCAGCCATAATGTCTATGACTGCCAGAATCTCCCCAAGATAGACTGAATGGGTGGATGGGGGGGAGGGGTGATAGATCGAGGGTAGACTTTTACCAGGGTCACCCTTCAAATGAGGGTGCATTGGTGCTGGTCAAGGAGTCTTGATCCGAGGAGTAAGAGCTATAATGAGGAGAAAAATTGGAGATGGGGAGAACAGACTAACAGATGAGGGAGTCAGGAAAGGGTGGCATTATGATGATGAGTGGCTCTTGATCCAAGGAAGTGGAGATAACTTTAAGTTCCTCGTGTATAACGAGATTATCTCCTATCCCTAGTTGCTTTAGGACCTCCAAGAATAATAATTATAAAAAATAATAATTATTATTATAAAAATAATTATAATTATAATAATAAAAATAATAAATAATAAAAATAATGATAATAATAATTATAATTAATAATATAATAAATAATAATAATAATAATAATAATAATAATAATAATAATAGTTTATGAGCAAGGGGATATGAGGTAGACATACAAGGTAACAGTTGTTGAAGATGAGTGTGCTACAGTGTGGTACAGTGTGCTACAGTGTGGTACAGTGTGCTACAGTGTGGTACAGTGTGGTACAGTGTGCTACAGTGTGGTAGTGTGCTACAGTGTGGTACAGTGTGGTACAGTGTGCTACAGTGTGGTACAGTGTGCTACAGTGTGGTACAGTGTGCTACAGTGTGGTACAGTGTGCTACAGTGTGGTACAGTGTGCTACAGTGTGGTACAGTGTGCTACAGTGTGGTACAGTGTGCTACAGTGTGGTAGTGTGCTACAGTGTGCTACAGTGTGGTACAGTGTGCTACAGTGGTACAGTGTGCTACAGTGTGGTACAGTGTGGTACAGTGTGCTACAGTGTGGTACAGTGTGCTACAGTGTGCTACAGTGTGGTAGTGTGGTACAGTGTGCTACAGTGTGGTACAGTGAACAAGAGTGAAGACTGACACCCTGGAGGTGGACTCCACACCCAGGAGCAAGTGATGACTGAGGACAACCTCATCTCAGGACCGAGTGCAGGAGCTCAACCCTCAGCAAAATACACAAACAGGGAGTGGACCTAGTAGCGACCAACGAAGAGTCGGGGCCAGGAACTGTTACTAGACCCCTGCAGCCACATATAGGTGAGTAAGTACACACACACACACACACACACACACACACACACACATGGATGTCAACACTAGCCTCATGGGTTAAAAATCTCCTCTAGACAGAGAGCCTAGCCTACATTCTCCTGCAAGACTTATTAAAAATAGGGGGAGATATGACTGAGGTTTGGAAGAGAGGTATAAGTAAAGAGAATATATACAAGGTGGCGAGCATATCCAAACCATGAAAAACACGAAGTAGTAAATTAAAGATGGATAAATTCAGATTTAGAACGAGTATAGGAAAATATGGATATATTATTTGTAGAGGAGTGCAAGAAGTGAGTGGGAAAGGTTGGGTATGAGTGGGAAGGGTTGGGTATAGTGGGAAGGGTTGGGTGTAAGTGGGAAGGGTTGGGTATGAGTGGGAAGGGTTGGGTATGAGTGGGAAGGGTTGGGTATGAGTGGGAAGGGTTGGGTATAGTGGGAAGGGTTGGGTGTAAGTGGGAAGGGTTGGGTGTAAGTGGGAAGGGTTGGGTATGAGTGGGAAGGGTTGGGTATGAGTGGGAAGGGTTGGGTGTAAGTGGGAAGGGTTGGGTATGAGTGGGAAGGGGTGGGTGTGAGTGGGAAGGGCAATAATAATAATTAATAATAAATAATAATAATAATAATAAATACTACTACTAATAATAATATTAATTAATAATAATCATAATAATAATTAATAATAATAGTAATAAGTAATATATTCTTGATACCAGCGTCAGGCTTAATAGTCGTCGTAAAATCATTAATCTTTAAATCTGAAGCAGCTTACTCATCCTGCACTGCGGCTCAGCGGGTGTCCAAGCTGCAGGAGCTTCAGCTTAACCACAGCTTCACTATATCAACGCTCAAGCTTACTATGTAATCCATTCGTTGGTGTTTATTTCGTTATTGACGATTAGTTGTGCGTTATATAGGGAGCTTTATGTTAAGCTAGCCTAGAGTAACACGTGTTTATATTTTTTGTACAGTTAGTGTTGTGTTGAAGACAGTGTTAGTGTTGTGTTGAAGACAGTGTTAGTGTTGTGTTGAAGACAGTGTTAGTGTTGTGTTGAAGACAGTGTTAGTGTTGTGTTGAAGACAGTGTTAGTGTTGTGTTGAAGACAGTATTAGTGTTGTGTTGAAGACAGTGTCAGTGTTGTGTTGAAGACAGTGTTAGTGTTGTGTTGAAGACAGTGTTAGTGTTGTGTTGAAGACAGTGTTAGTGTTGTGTTGAAGACAGTGTTAGTGTTGTGTTGAAGACAGTGTTAGTGTTGTGTTGAAGACAGTATTAGTGTTGTGTTGAAGACAGTGCCAGTGTTGTGTTGAAGACAGTGTTAGTGTTGTGTTGAAGACAGTGTTAGTGTTGTGTTGAAGACAGTTACCATTTTGTCTACAGTGTTAGTGTTGTGTTGAAGACAGTGTTAGTGTTGTGTTGAAGACAGTTACCATTTTGTCTACAGTGTTAGTGTTGTGTTGAAGACAGTGTTAGTGTTGTGTTAAAGAGTGTCAACCAGTTATGCACTCGTTAATTAATTTACTCTATCTTACTGCCTACCCTCCCACTACGCATTCCTTCATTCACTCACACACGGCCTTATTCATTCCTTCATTCACTCGCACACTGCCTTGTTCATTCCTTCATTCACACACACGGCCTTATTCATTCCTTCATTCACTCACACTGCCTTATTCATTCCTTCATTCACTCGCACACTGCCTTATTCATTCCTTCATTCACTCGCACACTGCCTTGTTCATTCCTTCATTCACACACACGGCCTTGTTCATTCCTTCATTCACACACACGGCCTTGTTCATTCCTTCATTCACACACACGGCCTTATTCATTCCTTCATTCACTCGCACACTGCCTTATTCATTCCTTCATTCACTCACACACTGCCTTATTCATTCCTTCATTCACTCGCACACTGCCTTATTCATTCCTTCATTCACTCACACACTGCCTTATTCATTCCTTCATTCACTCGCACACTGCCTTATTCATTCCTTCATTCACTCACACACTGCCTTGTTCATTCCTTCATTCACTCACACACTGCCTTATTCATTCCTTCATTCACTCACACACGGCCTTGTTCATTCCTTCATTCACACACACGGCCTTATTCATTCCTTCATTCACTCACACACTGCCTTATTCATTCCTTCATTCACTCACACACTGCCTTATTCATTCCTTCATTCACTCACACACTGCCTTATTCATTCCTTCATTCACTCACACACTGCCTTATTCATTCCTTCATTCACTCACACACTGCCTTATTCATTCCTTCATTCACTCACACACTGCCTTATTCATTCCTTCATTCACTCACACACTGCCTTATTCATTCCTTCATTCACTCACACACTGCCTTATTCATTCCTTCATTCACTCACACACTGCCTTGTTCATTCCTTCATTCACTCACACACTGCCTTGTTCATTCCTTCATTCACTCACACTCTGCCTTGTTCATTCCTTCATTCACTCACACACTGCCTTGTTCATTCCTTCATTCACTCACACACTGCCTTGTTCATCCCTTCATTCACTCACACACTGCCTTGTTCATTCCTTCATTCACTCACACTCTGCCTTGTTCATTCCTTCATTCACTCACACTCTGCCTTGTTCATTCCTTCATTCACTCACACACTGCCTTGTTCATTCCTTCATTCACTCACACACTGCCTTGTTCATCCCTTCATTCACTCACACACTGCCTTGTTCATTCCTTCATTCACTCACACACTGCCTTGTTCATTCCTTCATTCACTCACACTCTGCCTTGTTCATTCCTTCATTCACTCACACACTGCCTTGTTCATTCCTTCATTCACTCACACTCTGCCTTGTTCATCCCTTCATTCACTCACACACTGCCTTGTTCATTCCTTCATTCACTCACACTCTGCCTTGTTCATCCCTTCATTCACTCACACTCTGCCTTGTTCATTCCTTCATTCACTCACACTCTGCCTTGTTCATTCCCTCATTCACTCACACTCTGCCTTGTTCATTCCTTCATTCACACAAACTGCCTTATTCATTCACTCGAACACTTCCTAACTCATCACTCAGGCCACGGAGACGGTATCATGACAGGGAAGGGTGAATATATCACCAGTGCCCCTCTCATTATAGCGGTATCATACCAGTATCATACCGGTATCATACCCCCCACTCTCTTGATATGTCGAGTTATAGACCAGTTTAAACGCACTTGTATATTTCATTTTAGTAAGCCAAAATTTACTCCTTGCCGGAAGATGGTGATGTAACTCTCTCTCTCTCTCTCTCTCTCTCTCTCTCTCTCTCTCTCTCTCTCTCTCTCTCTCTCGCCGTCTTCCTACGCTTTACACTTATATATATATTTTTACTCGTAAACTCCTTGGAGTTCGTTGCAGAGTGACACTGTAGAGTGCGTTGCAGAGTGACACTGTAGAGTGCGTTGCAGTGACACTAGAGTGCGTTGCAGAGTGACACTGTAGAGTGTGTTGCAGAGTGACATTGTAGAGTGTGTTGCAGAGTGACACTGTAGAGTGTGTGGCAGTGATACTGTAGAGTGTGTTGCAGTGACACTGTAGTGTTGCAGAGTGACACTGTAGAGTGTGTGCAGAGTTTAACACCATGAGTTGCCATCAGCAGTGTCAGCTGGACACTGTATCAGTCAGCCATCTTGGCTCTCAGTGTCCTAGGCGTCAGCCAAACATAAAAACCTTTTTATCCATTATATGAGCTGGCCTTTGTTTACTAGTCAACAACAACACATAAACAACGAACAGCAACAACGACTGATTAAGAATAATAATAATAATAATAGATTTGGAATTTCAGTGACGGTGGTTTGAGTCCACAATTTGACAGGTCAGTATCTGCACCACTCCATTTCAGACTTGTTCTTTACATAGTTCGAAAACGTTTTCAGTCTTTTGATAACTGGCTTTCACTCTAATAACCGTCTCTATCTCTTTCTTTCTCTCATACACACACACTAGTAGCGACTAGTGACGAGGTGGGGCTAGGAGCTATGAATCGACCCCTGCAATTACAGATAGGTGACTACACAAGTGCGCGCGCGCAAACACACACACACACACACACAGGTTAGCTGTCATAACTAGAAAGCTTCTGTTCAAAACAGTAGAGTAAATAACTAACACACTCTCATGAACTTCGTGCGTCAGTTATGACTTTACCATAATTAGTGCATCTCATGTCTCATTGGTAACCTTATCATGTCCATAGTACCTAATAAAGCCTCAGTAGTGTATCCTGTCTCATCTATCCTGCCTACATCTAATGTCTCAGTCATCTTTTTATCATGGTCATTTAACAAGACAGGTCATTCAAGGGAAGAGGGTACCTTGATACCCACTGAATGACTCTTCATTCCAGAATTTGGAACTCTCACTTTAATTCAAACCTGATTTTCCACTTCTCCTTGGCTATAATACTACTACTCCTAATAATAATAATAATAATAACAAAAGTAGTGAGGTTTGACTCACTTGCTCCATCATCATGTTGGTGTTGTCAGCGAAGCGCTGTTTGCAGACGGGGCAAGCTTGCTTTAGTGTGAGGCGACAGGTGCCACACACCAGATGACCTTTGCGGCACTGGTGAAGGGGTGGTGCCATGAAAACATGGCATCCTGAACAGCAGAAGAGCTTCAGCAAGTTTTCGTACTCTACCAAGTTCTGCGTATCTGCGTGTACGGGCGCGCCGTTGACACTCAATATCTGGTGGCCGTTTGTACCCGCGAATGTGGTCTTGTCACTCATCTTGGAACGAGGTGTAAGATGGCGGGAGATTGTGCTACTCAGCTTACTAAGTCGAGACGGTGTTCTTGGCTCTGAAGCTGGAGATGGCTGCGAGTCTGGGATGTCTGACCAGAACTCCTCTGGTGGGCTGGAGGGAGTGTTGCGAGCTGGAGAACTAAACAGTCTACGAAAACTGCGGGTAATGGCAGAGCCACGCACGATTCTCGGTGAGGATTTCTCAGAGGGAGGGGAGGAACACTTCGAGGTGGGGGCTGATAGCTGCGATGCACTGCCGCTTCGACTGTGTCCTTCCGACAGACTGCCACCGGCAGGGAAAGGCGGGGACAATATTTCTGGGCCACTGAAGGAAACACTGCGAGGCATGTTGGGTGCCAGGGGCAAGGTAATCTCGTCCCCTGTAGACAAGTGACGTTTGCAACATTCTGATACTTTCTTCTCCTCGGTGGCGCTGTGGACGTGATGCTCGTCGCAAGGTAAACAGTCCTCGAAAATGTTAGTGTCTTGATCGAAAGATTCAGTCTTAACTACGTGTCTAGGGGAGAGTATAGTTGCGTCCTTGACGGCAAAGTGGTAAGATGGGTTGCGGTACACACGGTTGCTCTGGTAGCCACTAGACAGCATCTTGGGATTCTCTTGATTTTCAGAGTGATCAGAGGGACGCTTCGGAGCAGTTACTATATCGACACTTTCGTTGGCGTGGACAGCTTGCAGACGACGTGTAGGTGATTCCTCGGGATCATCTTTATCAACGTAGGACAGAGTCCGGCCCATCTGGACGGAGGCTATTTTTTTCCTGGTGAGGGAAGTGTTTATGTCTACACTGAGACATGCCGCTACTACTGGCACATTAATAGTTTCCGCTGCTTCAATGTTTTCTACCTCCATGTCTTCAAATCTTTCTTTCGTGTGAGTTAAACCAATTTCCCGCACCTGCTTCTCTGTCATGATCATTTTATTCTTGGCTGAAGTTGTCGCCATTTTATATATCTCCTTTGTCGGCATTTCTGTGGTGTTAGTGTCTGAGTATCTGAAGTCGGTCCAATTCACATATTCTCTCTGGTAGTCGATGTGGTGTTGCTTGTTGCAGTCATGGTAGATGCTCTCCTGTGACAGATTGCCATTGAGTCCTCCCCAGGCCTGTGACATATCCTCACAGGACTCAAACATGGCCAGGTCGTGAGAGGAGTCACTGGCTGGACTAGAGAGCTTCAAGACTGGCCCGGGCATGGTGCTGCTCTGATGCTGTGTACACTTGTGTCTACACAAATCCTGATTTCAAGCTGTTTATACTAGCATCCCACTTTTTTTACCCACCTTTAGTTTTCTCAACTTTGCAGAATTGATGAGTTTCACCGCTATAAGCAAAAGGTTTACAAAGAACTCATGGACGTCTCCAGAAAACAAGATCTGACTGTTAAATCCCGTGAGTGTGATGAACACGCACTGTTTTCAAGGAACTAGTCACAATCACGTTAGATAAAATTATTAGTTTTGTTTTCACTCGTTGTTTTCTGTAACCATCTCCGTGATTTTCTGAGAATCATTGAATATGTGTGTTTATGTGTGTGTGTGTTGATACTCTTATTAATAAATTCTGACGCTACGTTAATTTAAGCCTATTTTTGCTCCACAAATATTTTTTTCCTCCCAGGCAGAGAGGACACGTGTGGTGTTGGGCAGCTGCCGGGACCCCCGCCCACTCTCTGCTTGCCAACACTTGCTTCCACCTTCAGTTGACTCGCACACTTTCTTCCTCTTCACTGATGTAAGTGGGAAAGACAGGTGGGTGAATTCTGCTGAGTCAAGGGGACATGCCAGGGTCGCTGAGCACCCAACATTAACACGTTCTCTACCAGGTTTTATGTAGCAGTTTCTGCTCTTCGTCTAGGGGCACGAGAGGTCAGAGGTCACAGGTTACAGGACAATATAGAGGTCACTCTCGCAGTAACGCTCACCCATGAAGACTGTGCAGGCTTCTGTCTATCACTGGGTCGCCCCCGCCACTCACAACCCATATTTATACTATCGGAAACTGAACCCCCACCCGCCCTCCCCCTCCCACCCAATGACCCCCTACCCTCATACTCCAGCCCAACCACACTCCCTCCCACCAAAACTCCCACCTCCCACCCATCTTCTACATCAGATAAGGACGCTAGTGGTGGTTTTCGTGCTGTTGTTGCTCATACTTTACTAGTTCCTGACGTACTGGTGGTACTACTGTTGCAACATTATATATATATATATATATATATATATATATATATATATATATATATATATATATATATATATATATATATATATATATATCACTGATGACCTGGGCAGTAAGCTCATCTGTTTGATGACTCGCTAGTGGGCACCGCTTCCTGTTAAAGAACATAATAATTATCAAAGAGAAAGGAGAGGTCTCTTCTTAAACCCCTGAGAATGTAAACTGGTGTCTTCCATCCAACGCACCATTGAGCAAGTCACGGCTGCTCTGCAAAGAGTGCAAGTCACCAATCCCATTGACTGTACTCTCTTTGACGCTCATGTTGGATATAATGCTATTAGCGAAATACTGGAAAAAACTGACTTTAAAAGATTTAAACCAAATGTGTATTCCTCCCTAAGCTAACTTTTTTTTATGTTGCTCTCTATCCTTTGCCAGCCAAAAACTAAGACACCCTTCTACATTTCATGCTAAAAAGGTCGTAAACGTTTGCTTGGAGGAATCACAGTGGGAGTAAGCCACACTTACAAGACAGTCTGAGAGACCTTGCCCCTCTCACTGCCTTGCCAACCTTCTTATCTTTCTTCAGTGGGTTCAACGAGCTGGTAAAGGAAATTCTACCAGAACATATACGTAATTTGGCGGGGGTGGATGATTCCAGCTACACTAGTCTCACCAGCGTGCGGGATACCAGCGAAGCTCAGACGGCAAAACCAACTGAAAGTTTGGATCACAATTAATTTATCTGAGATCATCCCAGCATGGTAAAAAGACTTCTGCCGCTATGCTAGAGAGCGCAAGCTCCGAAAGGGAGTGAACTAGCCTTTTAGCTGTGTGTGCACATCACTCAGGTGATTTTCTCCTGACAATTCCTATTTCTGAGGCTGCCACATATCTTAACCTAAGAATCATCGTATTGCAGTGGCTCCTCATCATGAGTACAAGTTTACTTGCAGCACAGTAGTAGCTGACTATTTTTTTTTTTTTGCATAAATCAGTTTTACTGGCTAACAGATGTTATCCTACTTCAGCTCATTTTAAAGCTCAGTGCTAACTAAGGTATACTACTACCCCCCAGGATTCCACCCACAACACCCAGGTACCTACTTACTGCTAGGTGAATAGAGACTCACGTAGTGTGAATGGTGTAAGTTCCAGAAAATGGCAAGTTAGACACAGTGAAGTCAACACCAGTTAAAGCCTTTGCTACAGCCCAGTGCCCATTCCAGAGAGAATCTTGATTTTCACTAGCCAGCACCTCAGATACCCCTGCCAGCACCTCAGATGCCCTCCCTGCCAGCACCTCAGATTCCCCTGCCAGCACCTCATATGCCCCTCCCTGCCAGCACCTCAGATGCCCATCCCTGCCAGCACCTCAGATGCCCCTCCCTGCCAGCACCCCAGATGCCCCTCCCTGCCAGCACCTCAGATGCCCCTCCCTGCCAGCACCCCAGATATCCCTCCCTGCCAGCACCTCAGATGCCCCTCCCTGCCAGCACCTCAGATGCCCCTGCCACCCAGCCGTCCTGATGACATCACACTATAACTTTCATCTTTAGTAATAATGGTAAAATACTCACAATATGTTGGGTAAAAGTACACAGTGGCAGCTAATGTGACAGTTTATTGTGGCAACGTCTCGTTAAGAACAACAAGGTACAATACCTTGACTGGAACAACACACAAATAACCCTCTCATACCAGAAATAAGCTTATGACGACGTTTCGCTCCGGAATGTGTCATTGCCTGGTCAATGGTCCAAGTAAAACCGAAACGTCGTCATAAGTTACTTTCTGCTATGTTAGAGTTATTTGTTAACATGTCACATTAGTTGCATCAGTGTTCTGTTACTTAACATCCTTGACCGTTGACCCAGGACACTGGCGACGCACCTCCCCTCATTGACCGTTGACCCAGGACACTGGCGACGCACCTCCCCTCATTGACCGTTGACCCAGGACACTGGCGACGCACCTCCCCTCATTTAGAGAGGATATAGGAAAGTATTGGTTTGATAATAGGGTAGTTGATGAGTGAAACAGTCTACCTAGTAGGGTGATTGAAGCTAAAACCTTGGGTAGTTTCAAGTTTAGGTTGGATAAATACATGAATGAGAGGGGTTGGATTTGAGTGGGACTCGCACATGAGTTCTGTTAGTGGATTGGATTTGTAAAGGACCTGCCCAGTATGGGCCAACAGGCCTAATGCAGTGTTCCTCCTTTCTTATGTTCTTATTCTTCAGGAGGTGTATGACCCTACCTGGCCTGAGTCAGGTATATAGGCACAAGTCAGGTGTGAGAGGTGGGTGTCAGCAGCGCTTCACATCTGTCACTAACGCACACGTCACGCATCGTCACCATAACACGTCACACACTGAGTGCCGGACGCCTTGAGTATTATATCTCACGTGAAGCGCTAAACCTGTTTGAGTCATTTAACACAAGGAGTGATGGAGGCTTGATCCACCGTCTGCCTGGTTGTGGACACCTTGGAGGTAGACAGAGAGAAATCTGATAATGAACCTGGTAATAAATATGGTTTTGCATCAATATTAGTCATATTAACATGTTAAAACAAAATAAACATTATGATGTTAAAACAAGATAAACATTATGATGTTAAAACAAGATAAACATTATGATGTTAAAACAAGATAAAGGTGTTAAGAACTGTGCGTGAGAGAGAGAGAGAGAGAGACAAGAGAAGAGAGGAAAGAGAGAGACTAGAGATATGGCTTCTTTAGAGGTCAACATGGACTTACACACACAAGAGAGTTGAGAGTCGTGACTCACACTGCTTCAACATGTCACTACACAGGATAGGCGTGACTCACACTGCTTCATCATGTCACTACACACAGGATAGTCGTGACTCACACTGCTTCAACATGTCACTACACACAGGATAGTCGTGACTCACACTGCTTCAACATGTCACTACACAGGATAGTCGTGACTCACACTGCTTCAACATGTCACTACACACAGGATAGTCGTGACTCACACTGCTTCAACATGTCACTACACAGGATAGTCGTGACTCACACTGCTTCAACATGTCACTACACAGGATAGTCGTGACTCACACTGCTTCAACATGTCACTACACAGGATAGTCGTGACTCACACTGCTTCATGTCACTACACACACTCATTCTCACCCACAATGTTGTTTTTCGTAGCAGCTGAACTTAGACAAGTTCCATTCAAGGGATGGTGCTCTGAAGCAGGTTGGTTTAGCGCTTCTTTTGATTATAATAATAATCTGAAGCAGGTAAAAAGCTCTTCTTCCGCAGATTACCCCTGATTATCTTTCATTTCTAAGGTGCTATATAATATCATCTGATTTCACTGATTCTTGGTGAATATAATAATAATAACAATTATTATTATTATTGGTTTATTAGTATGCACCACACCCTTTGACTTCTACAGCAGGGAGAGGCTAATTAGAAGACGGGTCTACATTCTTAAACATTTTATTTGTTGAAGCATGCAATTGCAATACAGTCAGTCCTTTTATGATAACCAAGAAACTCTCCGGTCTTAGTCAGCCGGGTTTCAAGTAGATGTCTAATTCTGAGTCTGATAAAACCCTTTCTTATATACGGCGACCAATCTGGCTATCTTTCACTTTTGTGCTTCTGTACTTGTGTGTTATTTGGTTCCATTGCCTTGTTATAAGTGCTTTTGGTAGTTTCATTAATTTTGTTGTGCTCATGTATTCTAGTACTAGATAGTCTTGTATGATTACCCTGCGTGTGTGTGTATACTTTAGGACTCAAAGCACTGACAAGTGATTCAAAGCACTCATGAGTGACTTAAAGCACCCACCAGGGATTCAGAGCAATTTTTGTCACCAAATAAAATAGTTACCCATACAGCCGTCACAAAGTGCTCTTAATGCTTACTCTTTTAGCCTCTACCTGTGATGTATCAGATTTTGTGGTGCCTATAATCACAGAGTCAACCTTGTGGTGCCTATAATAACTAGATCGACTTCGATATTCCTCTGAAGGTTATAAAAGAAATATATTGGGAACTTTTACAAATATGGTTTGGGATATTTGCTTACGAGGTGTCAAGGAGGCAAGCTGCCGGCTAAAGCGTATATGACGCTGGTAAAGCAAGCTTAAATAGGACTTTTTACAGCTGGAAGCCATACTTGGCACCAGCAGCAGCGCCACGCACAACACAGTGGCCGCCTCGGGGACTACTCAGTTCACCACCTTCCATTGATGAGAATTGCTGACTCAGGCCCAAATGTAATAACCTTTTGCAATACTACTAATAATAATTTCAGCACAATATATAAGGAAGTTGCTGACAGACTGGCTGTCTTCAAGGTACCTGAGTGTTAGTCGACTGGTGTGGGTCGCATCCTGGGGGACAAGATTGAGGACCCCAATGGAAATAAGACAGACAGTCCTCGATGACGCACTGACTTTCTTGAGTTATCTTGGGTGGCTAACCCTCCGCGGTTAAAAAATCCGAAGAAATCTTATCTTACCTTAAGTCAGTTCCTGATCAGTTCCTGATCGCTAAAGCTCTCGCTTCACACGGCGAGGGTCTGCGTTCGATTCCCAGCTCGGGTAGAAACATTGGGCGTGTTTCTTTACACCGGTTGTCTATGTTCACCCATCAGTAAAATGGGTACCTGGGGTTAGTCGACTGGTGTGGGTCGCATCCTGGGACAAGGACCTAATTTGCCCGAAATGCTCTGCATAACAAGGGACTTTCTATATAGTAGTATGTCATTGATGTCAGCTAGGCCTGTATACCTTGTACATGTACTTGTAGTAAATAAAGATATTATTATATTATTATTATTATAATACTATTGTATTATACTAATTTCAGGTTACTGCATACACAAATTATATAATAATCTAAAGGCCCACAGAACGCACAGCATTTCGGGCTCTGGGCCCGTGGCTCGGTTGTCAACGCTCTCGCCTCACACACTGAGTGATCTTGGTTCAATCGCCGGCATGGGTGGAAACGTTGGGTATGTTCTTTATACCTGCTTGTTTACCTAGTAGTAAGTATACCTGTGTGTTAGTCGACTGGTATGGGTCGCATCCTGGGGGACAAGATTGAAGAACCACAATGGAAATAAGACAGACAGTCCAAGATGACGCACTGAGCTTCTTGGGTTATCCTGGGTGGTTAACCCTCCGGGTTAAAAATCTGAACAAATCTTATGCTGTGCATGTGACTAGCAATTAACAACCTGGTTGATCAGGCCATTAACCAGGAAGCCTGGTTTGGGGCCAGGTCACTGAGGCAATAACCCCTGGAATCAACGTCATGTAAACTTTCAGTTATCCTGGGTGGCTAACCCTCCTGAGTTAAAAATCCGAACGAAATCTTATCTCATCTTATAATTTGTTATTACTTAAGTGTACTATAACATGTTTCAATACGTTTTCTCATAAATGTGATAACAGAAAATGGAGATGTTTTTAGCACTAACTAAACCAACTTCTTCCAATGTACATGCCCCGTTGAATGATCGATTGTATACATAATATATAGAAAAAATTGCAATGGTTTTTAGGTCACAGGTGTTACGGGTTCACATATAACAAATTATGTAGATTTAACTTAGCCTATTAAATCAAACAATGCGATTTTTTATTGATAAGAATTTATTCGAATTATATAGCCCAAGATTAGTAAGTTTATTGAGGTACCTGTACACATAAATACAGTTACATAAATTATTATTCATAGCAGCATATTTGTAGATTACCCAGGATAACCCAAGAAAGTCAGACAAAGTAACTTATTTCCCTTGGGTTCCTTGAATAACTTCAGAAAGCCAAACAGTGTGACTTATTTCCATTGCATTTTTATGTCCTCCTTCAGGATGCGACCCACACCAGCCGACCACTCGTATCTACAAGTAAGAGGGATATCACATGTTAAAGAACTTAACCATACGTTCCACCTCGCCCAGGGCTCTTCTTGGTTATTTTCATTTGTTAGCTGAACCCGCTACCACTGCCCTACATGGTTATTATTATTATTATTATTATAAGCATGGGGGAGCGCTTAACCCATAGGATTATACAGAGAATGTGGGGGAATAGAAGATATTCAGGCTCAGTTCAAGGAACTGGAGCACAAATCCAAATTCCCTAGATCAAGAGCCCCTCATCAGCGTCAAGGAACCTCCCTTGAGGGGCCCTACATGGTTAATGTATCGGTGGGGGGGTAAACCTATTAACTACAAGAGTGCCATTAACCTGTACGTGGGGAATTTATTCTACATAATATGTAAAAACACCACAGAGAAACTAGGAAACCTGATCTTCTTCATGTGCTCACACTGTGGGGAATTGTGAGAGAAGTCTATCTGGGACACCGCCACTAGCAATAAACAAACTCCCAGGGAGATGACCGACTCGTATAAATTTTACCGCAGTCATTCCCTTTAAGGTATGTGAGAACTTTACCCGCTCCTGGCCGCACCGAGGGGGTACCTTCAATGTTCTCGTTAGCCCATTGCACTCTAGACCAGTATAAATAAATTTGAGAAGATCATTTATTATAGCTATATTACGTTAAATTTAAGTGGACTGTATAGGTTGTTGAACAACTGATCACACGGAGAAGAGATAGAGAACACATAGTTCAATTAACATGACCAACACTCACCTAATTAACAGCATCATAGCGGTGTATCGTAGATCGTTGACCTAGCTAAAGTACATCTACTGTGCGTAACAATATCATTGGCCAATAACAAAGTAAACAGCAGAGTACTTAGCTTTAGATGAGGGAGTCGTTCCGTTGTTGACGTCCTCCTGCGATCTGATTCGATCGCGATGGTATTAGCTGTCTCGTCGAGTCAAGGAAGGTTAATTTCCGTACACTCTTATACGCCCACGAGACCGAGCGTTCGTTAACATGTGGTTGGTCGGGGTAGCGAATCAGATCCTCGCACTAATCCGACGTTTGTACTGTTTATACGTATAACTTTACATATTACGTGTATCCTGGCTTAATGCCCCACTAGTTTATACACATTCACAGTCTCGATACTTGAATTTCGAGTAGATAACTTACGATAAGTTAGTTCATTTCAATCACATCCAATATGGCGGTCGGGGTATGGCGTACCAAGCCAGACCCGGTCGACACAATCAACCCCTGATTATTTACAACTCGGTTTCACAGTATTCACCATTTCCCAAAGTTCATCGAATATATTACAGTCTCTTCTAAGATGAACTCCCAACATCAGGGTTACGACTTTATCCTGCCGTATGGTCATTTCACTCAGTTCAAATAGGCCTATGACGCGTCACACGCCGGCGGCCCACCTTATTTCACAATTATTGTCCTATTACTGGACCTCCTGGACCGATTGTCCCACTTGATATTCCCCCCGTCACTGGATATTCCTCCACATTACGAAAGGAGGTAATTAAATCCGATTTGGTGGGCGGAATCTCCAAATTTTACTGGCCATACCGACTTGAACTCTGATGGGTAGGCTGGCTGTCCACTCACTCTCCTTCCCCTCTCTCCTCCCTGCCCAGCCTCTTCCCGCTTCCTCCCCGCTGGTATGATGGTTCTCTATTACATACCCCCATGTACCAGCGGTACATTAAGGATATCTGTTCATATTGGAAAGTTTATCAATTACAACTTTCGGAAAATACCAATATTTTCCACACACACATCTTGTGAAGATGTGTGTGTGAGCACAGCGCTCACGTTTATTTCCTATTTTCTCTGAGGTATTTGTTCATATTTGCAATCACGCGATTTATTGTTTTTTTCCATAGTGTAATATATTTGGGTTTATGTATACATTTAGGCACAATTATAATTATGTATACATGTGCCTAAATAAACTTACTTACCCTTCTCTGACCAGTCTAACTATTAACTTTGATACCTTTGAAGAGTTTCAAGAGTTTCTCTACTCTCTGAGAAAACTCTCGAAGCTTAACACAGCATTAATAAATGTATCTATTCACACTTATGTACATATAAACAGAGAGATTACTTATTGTATATTGTTCATATAATATCCATGTATTTGATACAAGTTTAGTACCTAGAGGTCGTATTCATGATTATGTGGGAATTATGTTGAAATACACTGTGAATCTTGCATTATATGAGTTATTTAGTTTTATTGTGATAAAATATCACATGGAAATTATGCCTAAGATGTAGAAGCAGTCGCTAGTTTGTGTATCATTAGTGAGGAGGATTTAGTTAGGATGTGCAGGACTGAATATTATATAGGTAGCAACCACTTAGCGCCTGGTAGTTATTATTTTTGTTAATTATTAATAAATCCTGGCTGATTTGTAGTGTCTGAAGGTCTGGTTGAGGGGTAAAGGTCATGTGAGCAGCGTGGTCAATAAATATGACGCTATCATAACATGAGATCCACTTGATAACGAAGAGCTAGAAGGTCAGGCAGAGTTGCTCATTAACCAGGTCTCGTGCTACTATCAGCAGTTGCAAGTAGAGTAGGTCTCGTGCTACCAGCAGTTGCAAGTAGAGTAGAAGAGACTAGTGCTTGGTAGTAGTTGTAGTAAGAATGGCACACAAGCTACCCAGGTTTGCTAACCTGGTCGTCCATTCAACCAGCAGATGTGGAAGAGGTTGTGCAAGAAAATGCAGTGCATAAATACCGACAGAACACAGGAAAATATACACAAGGCCTAGGAAAGAATATGGGAGAATACGAAGGGAAGAAGACACCTCGAAAAATAAATAGAATCAAAGACTGAAGCAGAATTCTCCATAGCTAGATGCGGAGTGAGATAGCTGTAAAGGATCACGTAATAAGGATGAAGGACGATGGAGAAATACTCAACGAAAATGAAAGAAAATTATGTGAAGAACTTGGTAGGTTTACGGAAGCCATCCAGAAGAATGTGGGAGCTTGTTGACAACTGTGGAGTCAGTAAGGACCAAAACTAATAACAAATATCAATACACGAAATTAAAGATTAATTAAACGGTTAAAGGAACTTGATGACGTTGATAACAATGATACATTTGATAACAATGATACCTTTGATAACAATGATACCTTTGATAACAATGATAACTTTGATAACTTTGATAAATGGATTGCGAGAGAAGCGTAACACTGTAGTGAAGGTCGTCAGCACCAGACACTGTGTAACACTGTAGTGAAGGTCGTCAACACCAGACACTGTGTAACACTGTAGTGAAGGTCGTCAACACCAGACACTGTGTAACACTGTAGTGAAGGTCGTCAACACCAGACACTGTGTGTAACACTGTAGTGAAGGTCGTCAACACCAGACACTGTGTGTAACACTGTAGTGAAGGTCGTAAACACCAGACACTGTGTGTAACACTGTAGTGAAGGTCGTCAGCACCAGACACTGTGTGTAACACTGTAGTGAAGGTCGTCAACACCAGACACTGTGTGTTACAGTGTAGTGAAGGTCGTCAACACCAGACACTGTGTAACACTGTAGTGAAGGTCGTCAACACCAGACACTGTGTGTAACACTGTAGTGAAGGTCGTCAACACCAGACACTGTGTGTTACAGTGTAGTGAAGGTCGTCAACACCAGACACTGTGTAACACTGTAGTGAAGGTCGTCAACACCAGACACTGTGTGTAACACTGTAGTGAAGGTCGTCAACACCAGACACTGTGTGTTACAGTGTAGTGAAGGTCGTCAACACCAGACACTGTGTAACACTGTAGTGAAGGTCGTCAACACCAGACACTGTGTGTAACACTGTAGTGAAGGTCGTCAACACCAGACACTGTGTGTTACAGTGTAGTGAAGGTCGTCAACACCAGACACTGTGTAACACTGTAGTGAAGGTCGTCAACACCAGACACTGTGTGTAACACTGTAGTGAAGGTCGTCAACACCAGACACTGTGTGTTACAGTGTAGTGAAGGTCGTCAACACCAGACACTGTGTGTAACACTGTAGTGAAGGTCGTCAACACCAGACACTGTGTGTAACACTGTAGTGAAGGTCGTCAACACCAGGCACTGTGTAACACTGTAGTGAAGGTCGTCAACACCAGACACTGTGTGTAACACTGTAGTGAAGGTCGTCAACACCAGACACTGTGTAACACTGTAGTGAAGGTCGTCAACACCAGACACTGTGTAACACTGTAGTCAAGGTCGTCAACACAAGGCACTGTGTGTAACACTGTAGTCAAGGTCGTCAACACCAGACACTGTGTGTAACACTGTAGTCAAGGTCGTCAACACAAGGCACTGTGTGTAACACTGTAGTCAAGGTCGTCAACACCAGACACCAGCAGTGGCCAAGAAACTAGAAAGGTCATTATCTTTCTCATGCATAAAAAAAAGACAGATATTGTACTGTTTTTATAAAAGTCAAAGTTTTTGAGATTCCATATATTCAAAGGTTCTGGGGAAGACTGAGACAAGTGTTTATGTATCAGAGAAGCAGAGAGGATTGATCAGAGTAAATCAGAACGAATTTATGGATGAGGAAAATATATCAACTTACATATCTACTGGAGTTTCACAGTGAAGTCAGTAGCCGATCAGCCGGGCTGTGGTTCGTACGTTGGACTACGTGCAGTCAACAGTAACAACCTGGTTGATAAGGCCCTGATCCACCGGGAGACCTGGTCAAGGACTGAGCCGCGAGCGCGTTCACCCCTGAAACACCTTCCAGGTAGATTCCTGGTAGTCACAGAGATCAAACGAAGAGCGACAGAGAAGGGTAGACTGAGTATTCATAGACTACAAGAAAGTATTTGACATGATACCGCACCAGAGACTGATCTAGAAACCAGAAAAACAGGCAGGAGTAAAATATAGGTTAGGCAAGATTGGCCAGGAAACAGGACAAGTGTTTCCTGACGTAGGTCTTAGTCATATGATGATCTGCCACTGGAGCTGTTGGCCTTCCACTGGCTTACCCGTCCACCCACTGAAAAATTAAAATATATTCTATCTACTAAAAGAAGAGAGTGAATAAACTGAACTTTGAGTAGGTTAGTGGACAACAGGACTAGGGAGAGACATGATTGTAATGCTCAAAATTTTAAGGAAAATTGATAGAGAACACTGTTTGAATTTAGGGTTAAAGTAATCCAAGTGGAAGCTAAAGACACCCGAGTCAAAGGGATGTTAGGAAGTACTTCTTTACTCTCAGGGTGGTAGGAAAGTGGAATTTGTATGAAGAAGTGGTGGAGGCAAACTAGGTACACGCGCACACACACACACACACACACACACACACACACACACACACACACACACACACACACACACACACACACACACACACACACAAGAGATTAGTGCAGAAGTTAGAGGATCAGGCGTGTATAACAGGAAGGGCACTGCAATGGATCAGAGAATACCTGACAGGGAGGCAACAACGGGTCATGGTACTTGATGAGGTATCAAAATGGGCGCCTGTGACCCCCACAGGGGTCAGTCCTAGGACCAGTGCTATTCTTGGTATATGTGAATGACATGACGGACGGGATAGACTCAGAAGTGTCCCTGTTCGCAGACAATGTGAAGTTAATGAGGAGAATTAAATCAGATGAGGATCAGGCAGGACTTCAAAGAGACCTGGACATACTGGACACCTGGTCCAGCAACTGGCTTCTCGAATTTAACCCCGCCAAATGCAAAGTCATGAAGATCGGGGAAGGGCAAAGAAGACCGCAGACAGAGTATAGGCTAGGTGGCCAAAGACTGCAAACCTCGCTCAAGGAGAAAGATCTTTGGGTGAGTAAAACACCAAGCACGTCTCCGGAAGCACACACCAACCAGATAACTGCTGCAGCATACGGGCGACTTTCAAACCTGAGAATAGCGTTCCGAAACCTTAGTAAGGAATCGTTCAAGACACTGTACATTGTGTACGTCAGGCCCATACTAGAATATGCAGCGCCAGTTTGGAACCCGTACCTGGTCAAACACGTCAAGAAATTCGAGAAAGAGCAAAGGTTTGCGACAAGGTTAGTTCCAGAACTAAGGAGAATGTCCTATGAGGAAAGGTTAAGGGAAATCGGCCTGACAGCACTGGAGAACAGGAGGGTTAGGGGAGACATGATAACGACATACAAAATACTGCGGGGAATAGACAAGGTGGATAGAGACATGATGTTCCAGAGAGGGGACACATAAACAAGGGGTCACAATTGGAAGTTGAAGACTGAGATGAGTCAAAGAGATGTTAGGAAGTATTTCTTCAGCCATAGAGTAGTCAGGAAGTGGAATAGTCTAGCAAGTGATGTAGTAGAGGCAAGAACCATACATAGCTTTAAGACGAGGTATGATAAAGCTCATGGAGCAGGGAGAGAGAGGACCTAGTAGCAGTCAGTGAAGAGGCAGGTCCAGGAGCTGAGTCTCGACCCCTGCAACCATAATTAGGTGAGTATACACACACACACACACACACACACACACCTGAGCCTCTCCAGCACTCTGTCTTGGTATAATTGGCTGGTGCTCGTGGCCACAAGATCACATTACTGCAACTCGACCTCTGCTTCGTCGCTTTGAGGTGGCCACCCCTACTGACCCCCGGGGACCAGACCAGGAAGGCCACGGTGGTTGAGGGGACAGGGGATGGTGGTTGAGGCCAGGATAGTAGTAGTAGTAGTGATAGTGGTGGTTGAGACGAGAAGGGTAGTGGTTGAAGCTAGGCGAAGGGCAATTGTCTAGGTGAGAGTAGTGGAGTGAGTCAAGACGGAGTAGTGGTGCCAAGGGTAGAAGGTCGTGATGGTTGGGGCCGTAGTTGTGTGATTGTGGTGGTGATGGTTGGGGTGGTGATGGTTGGGATCGTGGTTGTGGTGGTGATGGTTGGGGTGGTGTTTGTGGTGGTGATGGTTAGGATCGTGGTTGTGGTGGTGATGGTTGGGATCGTGGTTGTGGTGGTGATGGTTGGGGTCGTGGTTGTGGTGGTGATGGTTGGGATCGTGGTTGTGGTGGTGATGGTTGGGGTCGTGGTTGTGGTGGTGATGGTTGGGATCGTTGTTGTGGTTGTGATGGTTGGGATCGTGGTTGTAGTGGTGATGGTTGGGATCGTGGTTGTGGTGGTGATGGTTGGGATCGTGGTTGTAGTGGTGATGGTTGGGGTCGTGGTTGTGGTGGTGATGGTTGGGATCGTGGTTGTGGTGGTGATGGTTGGGGTCGTGGTTGTGGTGGTGATGGTTGGGATCGTTGTTGTGGTGGTGATGGTTGGGATCGTGGTTGTAGTGGTGATGGTTGGGATCGTGGTTGTGGTGGTGATGGTTGGGATCGTGGTTGTAGTGGTGATGGTTGGGGTCGTGGTTGTGGTGGTGATGGTTGGGATCGTGGTTGTGGTGGTGATGGTTGGGGTCGTGGTTGTGGTGGTGATGGTTGGGACCGTGGTTGTGGTGGTGATGGTTGGGATCGTGGTTGTGGTGGTGATGGTTGGGATCGTGGGTTGTGTTGTTGGGGTTGTGGTTGTGGTGGTGATGGTTGGGGCCGTGATGATGGTTGGGATCGTGGTTCACCAAGCTTCAGTTATCTTGTGTATGCTTCACCAAGCTTCAGTTATCTTGTGTATGCTTCACCAAGCTTCAGTTATCATTCCTTGCTTGTCTTCTTCAGAAAGTTACTCGCAATTTTTCCGTTTTCTATGACCTACAGTTCAATTTATTAAACTAATTTCTTGTCAATCACTTTTAAGTCCTGACTATTCTGTGATACCTCTGTTTATTTTGTTTTCAACACACCGGCCGTATCCCGCCCAGGCAGGGTGACCTAAAAAGAAAAATGAAAGATTTTCTTTTAAAATTAAGTAATTTTTACAAGAGGAGTTACTAGCCCCTTGCTCCTCTGTTTATATTAGTACAAAAAAAATGTTATTTTATAGTTACCTGGGGAGGGTGTTCCGGGGGTCAACGCCCCCGTGGCCAGTCCTTGACCAGGCCTGCCGGTGGATGAGAGCCTGATCAACTAGGCTGTTACTGCTGGCCTCGAGTAGTCCAACGTACGAACAACAGCCCGGCTGATCTGGTACTGACTTGACTGGTGGGAAAGACTTGTGTAATTTCTTAAGATAGTTATTGATGTAAATTCGTCGTTTTTATGATGAATCAGTGACCATCACCAGTGCTAAAATATGAATGACAGGTAGTAAGCCCACAGGTACTAAATAAGAGATATATAAGAACATGAGAAATAAGGAGTACTGTATTAGGCCTACTGTTGACGAGTTTTAGACCCATGTTGCATGTTACTTTTCCTAATTGTGTAGTGTCTCGCAAGTAGTTGTACTTCTCATTTATGAAAGAACACGTCTTAGGTGTCACTATTGTGTATATTAACGTGTGATGATACACAATTGTACCACTAAACTGAGGTTATGACAATGTTTTTAATGTTTATGAAAGATAACAGTGGCTAGTAATGTGCTTCTTTATCTCTATTTTTTGTAGGAGTAAACAGGTCCAGTTCAGTACTTTATTTTGTACGCTTGATATTACTATAATTAAATTTATTACACATGTCAAACGAAGAATTCTCTCTTCGCCTTAGCAACCCAGGAGGGTTAGTAATATAGGATAATGAAAGTAAGAAAGTTATCCGGGGATAACTTTCTTACATTATTCTGGGGATAACCCACAGTAGATGACCAACTACGTGTCACTTTACTGCTGGGTGAATAGGAGGGGTGAGTGTAGGGAGATCCATGTCTCGCATTACCTGTGCTGTGAACCCCAGTCATCTCAACTGCCTCCCTATTACTCTGCCTAATAATACTTTCCACAATACTAGTCAATTGAGAGTTGATTGGAGGAACCCGCAAGCTGAAGCGCAACCCCCTTATAAGTAGAGTGAAAAATAAGTATTGCCTCTTTACGACATGGTGTTGAATAGGGATTAATGTGTAGGCTGACTTCCTCACTAACTTGCTGGATCTCAGGCTTCACGCCACGACCTTCCTTCATGCATACTAATGTCACCCTCTAGTGAGGTACATCCTTCACTAACTCACAAACCTCACACTCACAATTATATTGATTTTGATCTCTGTGCATATAAACCGAGAGGTATGTATTTGCGTATATATATACCAAGAAAGATTGCAGTCAGCAGGATTTGAAGCCACGTCAGGAAAGGCTGGCAAGGTCCCTCAAGTGACGCTGTACACCACTCGGTCACAGATGCCTCAAAAAGTGGGCAGCCTTGCTTACAAACCATGCTTGACCCAGCTTGGGCACACCAGTGAGCCTCAAGCATAGTTTCAAGCTATTTCATTCTCCTGTATGTTCTGACTTTACAAGCGATTTTCATATTAATGCATCACGCAAAAAACAAACGTGTATATAGAGAAATTCTGTTAACTGCGATCTTTCTCTGTATATACCTCCGCTTGTTTCTGCGTGGTGCATTGATATAAAAAATAGCTTGTGAGGTCAGAACATACAGGAGAAGAATTAAATAGCTTAAAATCATGCTTGAGGTCAACTGGTGTGCCCGAGTTGGGGGAAACATGGTTTGTAAACAAGGCTGCCCGCTTTTTGAGGCATCTGTGGCTGAGTGGTCCGGGAAACTCACAATACCCGCTGATGTGAGAGGCGTCCACCCGGGCATTGCTCTCATTCCGGCTCTAGGCATACAACTGAACAGAAGTGGCTGGGTACTATTCCTCTCTTACTTAATATATCCTGTTACCACCCACAAGGAGTTTCCCTTTGACTACATTTTATCTCTAAGACCCCCACGTGATATATATATAATGTGTGTGTATGTCGTGCCGAATAGGTAAAACTGGTCAATTAGCAAGTCCTTTCTAAAATGTGATCTTATACGTTTAAAGATACGTATATTTTTTTTTATTTACGTTAATGTAAAAATTAATAATTTTGTACCAAAAAAAATTAGAAAACTTACCTAACCTTACTATAAGAAGGGCAATTTAATTTAGCCTAATCCAACTAAATATATTTTTGATAAATTTACAATAATTTAATAATAAACAAACACAATGAAATATTTTTTTTTTCGTTAGGTTCAGAATGATTTTTGTGAAATTATTGCATACACAAATTTTCGCTTGCCTTATTCGGCAAGAAGAACGTTGCTATTTAAGCCAAAATCGCAAGTTTTACCTATTCGGCATGACATATATATATATATATATATATATATATATATATATATATATATATATACACACACACCGAGAGGTATGCATCTGTGTATATACATAGGTGTGTATTTCGCAGCTTATGTACATCGAGAGGAGTGTATCTCACAGTATATATCTTTGTGTACATACACAGAGTATATACAAAGAGTTAACTTTAATGACGGTTTCGCTTATTAAAGTACTGGCGATGTTAGTACACTGGTGACTTGCAGCGTTAAGTTAATGACCCAACTGTAGTGGATAGACTTTAAACCTAACGAAGTAGCCTGCACATCCCAGAGCACTGACTTGCTTCCGTTGGGTTATCTGAGTGTATGAAAGTACCACAGTGAAACAATGAGAGAACATACACACCTAAACTAGTGTGTATGTGTGTGTGTTGGGGGGGGGGGTGGCTGAGAAGCTGGGATGGACCAGTAAGTGTGTGGTGGTGGTGAAGGAAGGATGTAGCAGCTGCTCTGGACCATTGCAGTCTGCGTGCTCCTATCTGCTTATTTACCGGCAGACAGTCAAGGTAACACATCACAGGACACATACACAGCAAGGTGTATGTCTCTGTGTATACACACTCAGAGTTTACCTTCAACACTTTACTTTAGGGATTAGAATGTTGACTGGTGATGTACAAGTGACACAGCCTGAATAACTCGTGCACTTAATAATTATAATACTACTACTAATAATAATTTCTACAAGTACATGTACAAGGTATACAGGCCTAGCTGCCGTCAATGACATACTACTATATAGAAAGTCCCTTGTTATGCAGAGCATTTCGGGCACATTAGGTCAGTTTTGTCCCAGGATGCGACCCACACTAGTCCACTAATACCCAGGTACCTATTTTACTGACATGTGAACAGGGACAGCAGGTGTCTTAAGGAAACCCCACCTAATGTTTCCACCCATGCCGGGGATCGAACCACGGACCTCAGTGTGTGAGCTGAATGCGCTAACAATCTTTTACCAGCATAACAATCGAGGAGAGCACCAGCTCCTGGCCCCATTTTTATTTTCCAGTTTAAATTAGCACCATTAAGTACATAATTGAACCTCGGAAGTCGTTGTCAAAGTCTTTGTTGCTTATTCTCACGAGGGAGCGCAGCACCCGTAGGGGTCATACAGCGCCTGGACAACGGCAGGCACATTGGTTCGAGTTATGGAAGAGAACAGGTATAATTCCTTGGACCAAGAGCCCTTCACTGGGAAATTAATGTTAGTAATGACTCTAGTTCATGAAGTACCCAAACATCCTTTCACAGTCAATTTATTGATTAATAATAATAAATAATAATTAATAGTAATTATTGATAATTATTACTACTACTAAATAGTTTTTATTACTACTACTAAATAGCAATTATTACTACTAAATAATGATTACTACTAAATAGTAATCATTACTAATAGTAATTATTATTACTAATAGTAATTATTACTAAATAGTATTTATTACTAATAGTAATTATTATTACTAAATAGTAATTATTACTAAATAGTAATTATTACTAAATAGTAATTATTACTAAATAGTAATTATTACTAAATAGTAATTATTATTACTAAATAGTAATTATTATTACTAAATAGTAATTATTATTACTAAATAGTAATTATTACTAAATAGTAATTATTATTACTAAATAGTAATTATTATTACTAAATAGTAATTATTATTACTAAATAGTAATTATTATTACTAAATAGTAATTATTATTACTAAATAGTAATTATTATTACTAAATAGTAATTATTATTACTAAATAGTAATTATTACTAAATAGTAATTACTAAATAGTAATTATTATTACTAAATAGTAATTACTAAATAGTAATTATTACTAAATAGTAATTACTAAATAGTAATTATTATTACTAAATAGTAATTATTACTAAATAGTAATTATTACTAAATAGTAATTATTATTACTAAATAGTAATTATTATTACTAAATAGTAATTATTACTAAATAGTAATTATTACTAAATAGTAATTATTACTAAATAGTAATTATTATTACTAAATAGTAATTATTATTACTAAATAGTAATTATTATTACTAAATAGTAATTATTATTACTAAATAGTAATTATTATTACTAAATAGTAATTATTGTTACTAAATAGTAATTATTACTAAATAGTAATTATTATTACTAAATAGTAATTATTATTACTAAATAGTAATTATTATTACTAAATAGTAATTATTATTACTAAATAGTAATTATTATTACTAAATAGTAATTATTATTACTAAATAGTAATTATTATTACTAAATAGTAATTATTATTACTAAATAGTAATTATTAACTAAATAGTAATTATTATTACTAAATAGTAATTATTACTACTAAATAGTAATTATTACTACTAAATAGTAATTATTACTACTAAATAGTAATTACTACTAAATAGTAATTATTATTACTGAATAGTAATCATTACTACTGAATAGTAATCATTACTACTGAATAGTAATCATTACTACTGAATAGTAATCATTACTACTGAATAGTAATCATTACTACTGAATAGTAATCATTACTACTGAATAGTAATCATTACTACTGAATAGTAATCATTACTACTGAATAGTAATCATTACTACTGAATAGTAATCATTACTACTGAATAGTAATCATTACTACTGAATAGTAATCATTACTACTGAATAGTAATCATTACTACTGAATAGTAATCATTACTACTGAATAGTAATCATTACTACTGAATAGTAATCATTACTACTGAATAGTAATCATTACTACTGAATAGTAATCATTACTACTGAATAGTAATTATTACTACTGAATAGTAATTATTACTACTGAATAGTAATTATTACTACTGAATAGTAATTATTACTACTGAATAGTAATAATGATAATTGATAAATATTAAATTAATAATTATTGATTAATAAATACTACTAATAAATTGATATATTAATGAATAGTAATTAATCATTATATATAAATGGTGATTAATAAAATTATAAAATACGTATATACAGCATAGGTATTTACATACACGGGTTCAGGAGTGACTATATTGATTGTGAAGTATATGTTCGAAATGTGTGCCTTGACTGTGATGGGCTCATGATCCAAGGAATCTAGATCCCTAGCCGCTGTAACTCCTGCAGGTTTAGCGCTTCCCATTGAATATAAGGGAGGGAAGTGGACATCGTCTGGGTGGGTGGGTGTTGGTTATAGCTGCTACGCTATCAACATGATGGGTGGGGGTAGGGTGGTCGGTTTTTATAATTGCTACACCAACATGATGGATGGGTGGGCGGTCCTACCTACTTGCTGGTCAGTAGAACTATAACATTAAGATGGGTGGGTGTGTTGGTAGGTGGGTTATTATAGCTGTTACACCGTCAACAGGTGTGGAAAATTGCTCAATTTGTCTAAAGTTGAAATCTCCCATTAGCACAACATTTTCGTATGTAGATGCCTTATGAATTTCGTCCCATAGAAGTTTACTGCACTGTAAATCACACCCAAGATTTGTTTTTCACGGCCCTCGAGAAGCTGTACCCAGATAGATTCACTGGCTGACGCTTCTAATATTATATCTTGTCTAACACAACAATTTAAATTATCTCTGACATAAATCGCTACGCCACCGTCCTTCCTGCTGACCCTATTAGTGTGGAATAATTCATAGCCTTGTATGTAGCATTCAGAAGGCATTTCTCTATTTTTCAGATTGAGCCAGGTCTCTGTTATAGCAATAATATCTGATTCCTGCACTTGCAATTAATCTTAGCTCAACTACCTTATTTCTTACACTCCTACTATTAGTATAGTAAACCTTATACATGAATGGTATACAATACCTACAATATGAAAATTAGACACATGTGCAGCATCTGGGTATCTTTATTGTAGACGTTTCGCCATCCAGTGGCTTTATCAATAAAAATGCTAGGACATAACTTGAAGACAGTAGAACTATATACAAAAGATGAGGTAATCAGTGCCGCAGCCTTGGAGTTGGTGTGAAGAACACCGTGGTTGTAGAGATTCTGGAGCAGAGGCAAGTAGGCTTGTGCTTAAGGCATCAGTGGATAGGGACGGGTAGCAGACGAGGGCATAGTCACTGGTAGGCGGGAATCCCCAGTGGAAGTAGGTCATACCCAAAGGATGGGTTAGTGGTAGTAGTAGTTGCTTTAGCCGTGAAGGTTATGTAGATGTCCTCTGAACCAAGATTCCATGATGTTGCAGTGTCTGGCAAGTTGTACATGAATGGTATACAATGCCGACAATATAAAAATTAGACACTTGTGCATACCCATCCCTTGGGTATGACCTACTTATACTGGGGAATCCCGCCTGATTACCTCATCTTTTGTATATAGTTCTACTGTCTTCAAGTTATGTCCTAGAATCTGTATTGATAAAGGCACTGGATGGCGAAACGTCTACAGTAAATATACCCAGATGCTGCACATGTCCAATTTTCATAGTACAAATAAACCTTAAGGGAGCTAGTCTCTCGCTGCCCTCTGCTGTCTCCCTATGTTTGCTGACCTGATCTATTGTCTTTATTTGTAACTTTGTGATGAATAATGTCTTTTAAACATTTACTGTTTTCAACCCTAGTGCTGCAACCTGACTGTTTCCCACACGCACCCATACCTACCTTAGTGCTAAGGTTGTACTGCTAAGATATTAGTTTAAGTATTTTATCAGTGCCCTAAGCACTAAGTATGACCGCTGGTTAAAAGTGCTTTAAAACATTTAACAATTTAGTCCTACCTGCCAGTCTACCTTCCCAGCCAAACCTCCATCCACCCCGTCCATCCACCCACCCACGTGCCTGAGCATTGCTCAGCCAGGCAATTATTTTCAGTGTGCCGTAGAGGGCTTCAGTGTTTATCACATCCAAGAAAATGTATCCCCGTGTATTGTGAAGCCTGTCCTGTCCTGCAGAGGATGTTTGTGTCTGCTGCCATTGTCTGCTGTCTGTTGTGTGGCTGCTGCCATTGTCTGCTGTCTGTTGTGTGGCTGCTGCCATTGTCTGCTGTCTGTTGTGTGGCTGCGAGTGTTTGTGTCTCGATTTCACTTCCATTCATGATTGCCACAAGAGGAGGAGAAAAAGAAAGCGGAGGATAAGGATATGGAGGAGTGTAAGAAGGCAGAAGAGGCGCCATTATAAATGTATATTCGTGCCCTCGTATACAGGTTTCTCACCTCTAGAAGTATATTCTTGTCTACCCTGTAAAGTCCTGTTAATTTTGTACGCCACTGTTGTTTCCACTGGTGCATCTAGCCTCTAATGTACTAGTCAGGTTTAGTTTAATCTCCCCTCGTAGTTTTTCTCTAACATCCGGGATTGTCGTTGCGAATCTCTGCATCATCTCCCGTTTCTTGACGTGCTAGTAGCTAGTACCTAGCGGTTGCCAAAATACAGAGTATATCGACAAACGCACTACCATTAGAATAGCATCTGAAGAGAATTCACATCTGGCGAATTAAAGATTAACTTTTAGGAATCTGAGAGTCGCTCATAACCTTATATACGACACGTATCAGGTCCATCATTGAGTATGCAGCACCACTAGGGAACCCAAACTTTATAAAGTACGTGAAGAAACTGGAGATGGTGCAGAGATTTGCAACGATAACCCCCGATTGTTAGAGAAATAAAACTAGGAGGAAGATTAAACTAATCCTTCAGTAAGATTTGCAGCTTCTGTCCTCTGAATCTTCTTCAGAGGGCCATCACAGCCTCTGGGGGAGGACAGTCGTCCCTTATTTCTTATTCCCTTCCCCTTTTTCCCCACATTCTCGCGAGATCTCACCACAATTTTCTTTGGATGTGACCTGTGTGAACGGTGTATAGTGTTACAGCCAGTGGTGTGTGCACAGTCAGGGGGTGGTGTGTGTCACAGTCAGGGGTGTGTCACAGTCATGTGTGTCACAGTCAGGGGGTGATGTCACGTCAGGGGTGGTGTGTCAGCAGGGTGATGTGTCAAGTCAGGGTGTGTGTCAAGTCAGGGTGTGTGTCACAGTCAGGGGGTGGTGTGTGTCACAGTCAGGGGGTGGTGGTGTGGGTGGTGCAAGTCAGGGGGTGGTGTGTCAAGTCAGGGTGGTGTCAGAGTCAGGGGGTGGTGTGTGTCAGAGTCAGGGTGGTGTGTCAGAGTCGGGGTGGTGTGTGTCAGAGTCAGGGGGTGTGTGTCAGAGTCAGGGGTGGTGTGTGTCAGAGTCAGGGGTGGTGTCGAGTCAGGGGTGGTGTGTGTCAGAGTCAGGGGGTGGTGTGTGTCAGAGTCAGGGGGTGGTGTGTCAGAGTCAGGGGGTGGGGTGTCAGAGTCAGGGGGTGGTGTGTGTCAGAGTCAGGGGGTGGTGTGTCAGAGTCAGGGGGTGGTGTGCAGAGTCAGGGGGTGGTGTGTGTCAGAGTCAGGGGGTGGTGGTCAGAGTCAGGGGTGTGTGTCAGAGTCAGGGGGTGGTGTGTCAGAGTCAGGGTGGTGTGTGTCAGAGTCAGGGGGTGGTGTCAGGTCAGGGTGGTGTCAGAGTCAGGGGGTGGTGTGTGTCAGAGTCAGGGGGGGTGTGTCAGAGTCAGGGGGTGGTGTGTCAGAGTCAGGGGGTGGTGTGTGTCAGAGTCAGGGGGTGGTGTGTGCAGAGTCAGGGGGTGGTGTGTGTCAGAGTCAGGGGGTGGTGTGTGTCAGAGTCAGGGGGTGGTGTGTCAGAGTCAGGGGGTGTGTGTCAGAGTCAGGGGGTGGTGTGTCAGAGTCAGGGGGTGGTGTGTCAGAGTCAGGGGGTGGTGTGTCAAGTCAGGGAGTCAGGGGGTGGTGTGTCAGAGTCAGGGGGTGGTGTGTCAGAGTCAGGGGGTGGTGTGTCAGAGTCAGGGGGTGGTGTGTCAGAGTCAGGGGTGTAGAGTCAGGGGTGTGTCAGAGTCAGGGGGTGGTGTGTGCAGAGTCAGGGGGTGGTGTGTGTCAGAGTCAGGGGGTGGTGTGTGTCAGAGTCAGGGGGTGGTGTGTCAGAGTCAGGGGGTGGTGTGTCAGAGTCAGGGGGTGGTGTGTGTCAGAGTCAGGGTGGTGTGGCAGAGTCAGGGGGTGTGTGTCAGAGTCAGGGGTGGTGGTCAGAGTCAGGGGGTGGTGTGTGTCAGAGTCAGGGTGGTGTGTGCAGATCAGGGGTGGTGTGTCAGAGTCAGGGTGGTGTGTCAGAGTCAGGGTGGTGTGTGTCAGAGTCAGGGGGTGGTGGTGCAGAGTCAGGGGGGTGGTGTCAGAGTCAGGGGGTGGTGTGGTGTCAGAGTCAGGGGGTGGTGGTGTCAGAGTCAGGGGGTGGTGGTGTCAGAGTCAGGGTGGTGGTGTCAGAGTCAGGGGGTGGTGGTGTCAGAGTCAGGGGGTGGTGTCAGAGTCAGGGGTGGTGGTGTCAGAGTCAGGGGGTGGTGGTGTCAGAGTCAGGGGGTGGTGCGTGTCAGAGTCAGGGGGTGTGCGCAGAGTCAGGGTGGTGCGGTCAGAGTCAGGGGTGGGCGGTCAGAGTCAGGGGGTGGTGCGTCAGAGTCAGGGGGTGGTGGTGTCAGAGTCAGGGGGTGGTGCGTCAGAGTCAGGGTGGTGGTGTCAGAGTCAGGGTGGTGCGGTCAGAGTCAGGGGGTGGTGGGTCGAGTCAGGGGGTGGTGCGGTCAGAGTCAGGGGGTGGTGGTGTCGAGTCAGGGGGTGGTGCGTGTCAGAGTCAGGGGTGGTGGTGTCAGAGTCAGGGGGTGGTGCGGTCAGAGTCAGGGGGTGGTGCGTGTCAGAGTCAGGGGGTGGTGCGGTCAGAGTCAGGGGGGTGGTGGGTGCGTCAGAGTCAGGGGTGGTGGTGTCAGAGTCAGGGGGTGGTGCGCAGATCAGGGGGTGGTGGTGTCAGAGTCAGGGGGTGCGTGCAGGTCAGGGGGTGGTGTGCGAGTCAGGGGGTGGTCGTCGCAGTCAGGGGGTGGTGGCGCAGGGGGGTGCGCAGTCAGGGGGTGGTGTGCGTCGCAGTCAGGGGGGTGGTGTGCGTCGCAGTCAGGGGGTGGTGCGTCGCAGTCAGGGGTGTGCGCGAGTCAGGGTGGGGCTCGCAGTCAGGGGGGTGGTGTGCGTCGCAGTCAGGGGGGTGGTGTGCGTCGCAGTCAGGGGGGTGGTGTGCGTCGCAGCCAGGGGGTGGTGTGGCGTGCGCAGCCAGGGGGGTGGTGTGCGTCGCAGCCAGGGGGCGGTGTGCGCCGCAGCCAGGGGGCGTGTCACAACTAGGGGTGGTGGGTCTTAAGAAAATAACTATTAATTTTTTAGTAATATCCAATGAATTACACAATATAAAGTTCAAACATCTCTCTAAATGTACTAAATATTACACAAACGACTGTTATTGCCTTTACAAGTCCTTGAAGCGGTGAAAGACGTTGTTTCTGGTGGAGATGTCTTCGTCTGAACAGTTTGGACTCCGTCTACTTCTTCGAATTAACTCTTATTATTATACTGGCGCTGTATGGCAGTGATGGGCTTAGCTCTTCCCCATGATTATTATACTTTAGAAAGATAAGAATACAGGAGCAGTGTAGTAGGTTAACTAGCACATGCTAGGCAGGTGCTACTCTTACCTGCTAGTGTATCATGCTAGGCAGGTGCTACTCTCACCTGCTAGTGTATCATGCTAGGCAGGTGCTACTCTCACTTGCTAGTGCATCCATCATATATTTGCCTAACATATTCTCTTAGTTAAGAGAAAGAGATCGATCACTTGCGGGGTGCGAGTTTTCACCATGATGTACCTAAAGGTATTTGCATCCTTAATTCAGTAGACGCCTACAGCCAGAGCCAGCGAGAGATCCATCCAGCCAGCCAGGGGAGGGATCACGTGGGTCCCTTAACGACAGTAAGACCACAAGGTTCTCCTTACACCAGCGATGTCCATCACTGTAACACCACACTCCACGCACCAGCTCTCAGTCGACACACCAGTCCTCTCCAAGTATCGCTGGACACGATATCATCTGGCATTTAATATTCAGCATGGATTTTAATTAAGGATGGATTTCTAAATTCTTTTTAAATGTGAATATTTAGCTCTTTCTAAGACGTGTTTTGCTCTTCAACGTTTTTCCATCTGTTGTAATTTTTCGAACTATGGCGCATTTTGCAAGTTTCCCGAAGAGGACTCTGTATTAGTCCCAACGAACCAAGGAGTTCCATGGTGCCTCCCTGGGCACTGTGGGAATGTTTTACATTGTGTTTAGTAAAGAACACCCTCAATCAACGAGCACGCAGAATTTACCTCCAACGGCGTCTTCGCTCTGCCGCCCTTTCTTTACCTTCCCTGCTTGCAGATGGACCCTCCTTTAATCCTGACTCTCTCGTTGACTTTTTGACAGAAACTGACTTACTACACAAACTTTGAAGATTATACCTCTAGCACCTCCCTCAGTCCCTTCTATCTCGATCTCTTGCTACCCTCTATCCCTGCACTATCCACTGTCCTGCTACACTCCGATAAAAATATCAATACAGTGTTAATAATATAAAAAATACACGGAAATCGCTATGACAAATTTAATACAGTGGACCCTCGGAAGTCGAACACTCTCAACTCGCTCTTTTATGTAAGTTTATTATTGTAAGTGCTTTTATAAGTGTATTTTTGGGGGTCTGAAACGGACTAATCTAATTTACATAATTCCTTATGGGAATAAATTCGTTTGGTAACATCACTTGAACAGCATTCTGGAATGAAGAATGTTCGATTTCCGGGGGTCCACTGCAAATTATTGCAAATATAAAGGAATAAAGTAAATAAACTAATTTAATGCATCAATTATGGGAATGTGTTAGAAAAGAATTATATTGTTAGTGTATGAAGGGTATTAAGCGGTTACTGGTGTGTGAGAGGCAGTACGTGACCTTGCACACCTGGCACATGTGACCTTGCACACCTGGCACATGTGACCTTGCACACCTAGCACATTCATTTACAATCATGGATGCTGTCACGTGTGGAGCACAACTTACAGGTGACCCTCGACTCCAGCAAGACCGGACAATGGTTCCAAGCTATATTGTGTATCATGTTATTTGAAGGCATCGCAGTTTTTTTTGCTTGATATGTAGGGGAATCCACTGAGGGAACGTCATGCAGCGAGTACCTGAATGGTCTTCCTGGCTTCTCAGTTCCTGCAGTTATCTGCAGCCTGATGGGCTCCGCGAGCTTTATTCCTCTCCACCAACAAAAAGTTTAACTGTCCTCTTTGCATAAATTCCTTTTATTGATGCATATAATTTTTTATGACAGGTAAGATTATTCAGAGAACAGGACCCCCTGACGCGGGTCTTAGTTATATGATGACCCGCCACTGGAGCTTTTGGTCACCTGATCGAGGCCTTCCACTGGCCTACCCGTCCACCACTTGAAAAATTTAGAGTAATATATGATGATTTAACGATTTCGTGCAATTTCTAATTTATTTTTGTAATTTTATAACTATTTGCAGTCCCCTCTACGATCGTCTGGAATCCACTATTCTGATGGTAACAGACCATCCTTTATCACTTCTGCGATGACCCCTACCCTTCTCTCCACCCAGGGTTTATACACCCTTCTGGTCGTCCTATTCTGATCTATCCTCTCTAAATGTCCAAACAACTTTAACTTCTCTGCCCTTTGAATATTTTTTATAACCCCCACATAGTTTTCTAATTTTTACACTTCAAATTCTCTCACAATCACACAACACATTGCTCTCAACGTGACTTCTCTTCTGCCTTTGGCATCCTCCTTGCTGCAACTTGACTCTATTTTGGCAGATTTATCACCCGAGACAATTATAAACTGCTTAATGTGTAGAGTAATTTGCGACCTGATAAATTCTCGATTCATTAATGTGGTAATTTATGACTCGTTATATGTGGGACTCCGCATTTCATAATCCATTTTAGTTAAATTTTGCTTAATATGTGCATAATTACAAAAAAAATATTTTTTTCAATTTGCACAAAAAAATATATTTAATACATTCTTTTTTTTTTCAGAAATACAGCATGTCAGCAGACTCGAATGCACAGGCACTGATCACCGAGACTAACTAGAATGTAAGGCTGTCAGGAAAGCCTTATGGAAGTAAACATTGAGGCTACTCCTTGCATCCCTCAGTTTGGCGAGGGATGAGACACACGTAAACAAAGATTTGTGGTTCAAAACATTTGTCAATATCTTGGAAGGCGGTGGGACTCCAGGACTGCTGCAGTAAACTCTTGTGAGGAATTCTACGCGAGCTGAGAATACAGATTACAGTATGAAAAGTATTGATTGTATCCATTGTCAATGTTCGGTACTCTGTTCTATAGTGTATGAAGTCCGGGGTTTAACTTAAGCAAGCTTCTATCGAAGTGTTCAGTGAACGCAGATAAACGAGAGATCCAAAAGGTTCATAAAAAATAGAACAAACTTAAGTAGACTGATGAGTCCATACTAATAAAGCATTTCAATATATTCTTGTTGACACCCTAACAGTGCAAGAAACATTTCATCACTAACTTGCCTACTGGACGCGCTGAGGAGGTGGAGGTGCGGATATAGAAGGTAAAGGTTGTGGTGGCCAACAATAAACACGAACGTGAAGAGGTTGAGCCAGAGATGTCATCACCAAAATCTCCTAAATCAGCACTCAGCAAGATAGGACTGGGACGACCCCGGCCTCTCAGGATCCTGGTTCTGGGACAGTCTGGCGTCGGAAAGTCAGGTAGGTCCTCTCCGTGGACTTAACGAGGGCAAGGCAAAAATAGGTTGACACATATTGGTGGTGAACTCGACTCGTGAGCCCATGGCAAACGTCTTAAAACTAAGAGGCCAGTGCACTAACCACTGTACCATGTTGGCTTAAGATTCATACTAGGAAGGGGTCACATTGTGACCACAGTGCGGTTTTTAAAGGCGAATCTTGCATCAATCCTCGTGTATGGTAGAATGAATTTCAGTACAAAATCGACATATAATTTACAGTCATATTTTTTGAAAATTGTGATAGTTTCAATAAACTGGAACAAGCTTATACTGCTACCACTAGAGTAACTACAATAAAAATACTGCTACCACTAGAGTAACTACAATAAAAATACTGCTACCACTAGAGTAACTACAATAAAAATACTGCTACCACTAGAGTAACTACAATAAAATACTGCTACCATAGGTAACTACAATAAAAATACTGCTACCACTAGAGTAACTACAATAAAAATACTGCTACCACTAGAGTAACTACAATAAAAATACTGCTACCACTAGAGTAACTACAATAAAAATACTGCTACCACTAGAGTAACTACAATAAAAATACTGCTACCACTAGAGTAACTACAATAAAAATACTGCTACCACTAGAGTAACTACAATAAAAATACTGCTACCACTAGAGTAACTCCATATTTCCTTAGCCTAGAGGCTGGCGAAGGACATTTTGATCCTAGGAACTGTAGCTACTCTTTCTTGGATCAAATATGATTACCTCCAGTTCTCCCAGGCACTGTATGCTAGAAATCTTCATTTTTCAGTTAAACGTGTTTCCCATACCAGACACCGTTTTCTTTCATGTATTATCCCTGCCACTGGTGCGGGAGAGCCATACTCAACACAAGTGTAAAAGCCTGAAAACTGATTTAAATGTTTGTATGGAAATTTATTTCTGTATGGGTGACTGGCCCGGTCTTGGATGTCTACACTGGGTGGAACACACTTGATGATGACCACCTCAAAACTACGTCTTAAAGGCTGATGGATTGATTATATCGTCTTCACATTACTGCTTCTGCCAACTTTTCTGTACTTCCCCCCCTCAAGGAAGGTTCCTTGATGCTGGTGAGGGGCTCTTGATCTAGGGAATTGGATATGTGCTCCAGTTCCATTAATTAAACCTGAATGCCTTCCACGTCCCCCCACATGCACTGTATAATCCCATGGTTTTAGTGCTTTCCCCTTGATTATATTATTATTTTATTATGTATTCCCCACACACACACTATATATATATATATATATATATATATATATATATATATATATATATATATATATATATATATATATTTTATATATATTATTATTATATATGCGCACATATATTGCACGCACACCATGAATTAGTTAATATAGGTTAATTTTTGTCATTGCATTGCATGCACCACACTATCTATGCATAATATAATATCTGATTGTCAGGTAACCTACATCATGTGGTTCTTCAATCATAAATAAGCAAAATATTGATCATAAGACTTCATAAATGTTGCATGCTAGGCTAGACCGGCTCAGATTCATCACCAGCGCATCCAAGTTTCTCGACTCGATATTGTCAGTAATTTAAGCATCAGTATTATGGATTTTATTTTCAATATGGTCTTATAACAGCTTTAGTTCTGGCCAAAAATGATATACACATTATGGAGTCCCAGATAGTACCAAACATGAATAGTAATTATCAGATTTAAAAACTCACCAAAGGTGCATTAGCATGTGTAAAAATGAACTATCACACTTTACTGCCTCACAAGTATCACTTAGGAGAGAGCTCAGTTTTTTCTGGGTTCTTGTCTAAAATTCCATCAGTATGGGTGACTTTTCTAGGTTCATGTAAAGTTCTTTTACTAGAGTTATTTTCTTCAAGACTTAAATGTGTAAGATATATACATATGTTTCCTTGGATCATGGCCGCCGCGAACTAGTCTCGCTCCAGGAGACTTGGGTGATAACCCTGATCAGTCTGGCTGTTGGTGTTGGTGCCACACACTAACGTAGCACCACAGCCCCTCTTAAGTAATAAATAGTGTGCAGAAGATTATAAATTAACCTCTATACGGAAGTTATGACTGTTCACTCATATTAGCTCGTGTGTGTGTGTGTGTGTGTGTGTGTGTGTGTGTGTGTGTTTGTCCGTCCGTCCGTCTGTGTTTATACCCCACCCAACCCCTCTATGGATATAATAATTTAATCTAGGTATTAGTCTAGTTAACTGTTAGTACAGTACACTCGTGAAATGAAGACGTAATTACCCACGTTAAGTCGATAGGCTGTAAACCTAACACGGTTCTGCATGGCCCTTAACGGGTTTAGGGCTTTCCGGAAGTAAGGGCACTTGAATCAATACAGGTGCCAGTTCTGTAAATGATACTGGTAATAGTGCTGGTACTTGTACTTGTATCATTACAAAAATGGTAAACAATACCAACAAGATGAGGAAGTACACGTGGGCAACACCTGATACTCAGGTGTTTCACGTGTCTGGTGCTGGTGACGATGCTATGATACTGTAATGGGGTCAATACTGGCACTGATATTGGCACTGAGCTCGTGGCGACACGAGTGCCGGCGGCAGTGTCTGAGAGTGACAACAACAACCACTCGTGTGCAGGAAAGTTCACCACACAACATTCTTGAAGTGCTCTAACTTACGATGTCACCTATAAATAAATTTTATATTGGATCTTCACTCGTCAACAGGAAGACCTAGCAAGAAATATTACTAGCCTTGAAATGTAAGAAGCTAGAGAATGGAAGCTAGGAATTGGGAAGGGAGGGGAGAAGAATCTTACCCATTTTAAATAAAACTTAATAAATTGGCACTAACGCAGCCCAAAGCCAATTCGAACCTTCAGTTGAAAGGATCTGGATTTAGATATCAACTGCCTTGATGTCTAGTTTCAGACCAGAAGCACGAGAATAAGGTCACAAAATACCGTGGCTGGAATACGTAAATAACCCGCACTGAGCAGTCTGAAACTTGTGACGACGTTTTGGTCCGACTTGGACTATTAACCAGCCACTCTGACCTCTTTCCCAGTCTCCCAAGTGCGGGTTATTTGATTATAGCTTCACGAGCTTCGCAAGACGTTGAGCTTAGCTTTTTTTTTCTTCTTCCTAAAAGGTCATATTTTATTTCTCTCAACCTTGCAAAGGTTATAACCACAGATAATTGTCTCCAGCTCCCTATCACTCTCTTGTGTATCTTTATACTTCTTCAATCCCTAACAAGCTTGTGATAGACGCCAGAAACACAAGTGTAGCCTGATAAGGGTCCATTGTGACCAAAGTAGGAAATCACTCCATGACTTTGTTGATCCATTTTCTTTGTCATCTTCCCTGTTACTTTTTCTCTAACATCTTTAGTGTATGTCACCACTGCTTTATTGCATCACTTTTGTATTGTTATATCACCTTTGGAGAGGTGTTATTACTTTATTGTTGAAGTGTAGTAAATGTCAGAGTTAGCCAGAAAATAATTTAAACTCCAGTAAAGAGACTTAACTAACTCTCCCACAAATTAGAGATGTCCTTAGACAAGGTTCAGGACCCTTTTTTCACCATTATAACGTAATGACTGAAACGTCTAATCTTATCACTATTTCCCTTCTAGGAAGGTACCTTCATGTTGAAGTGCTCTAGTTCTAAGGATTTGCAGCTACCATCCTCTAATTACCTGCCATTTCCCAAGTGCTGTGAGACCACTGAGAGTTTAGAGGAGAAAGTTAGTATTAGAATGGTTTCCCCACACACTTGTCTCCTACTAACCTCCCATCTTCTCCCCTCTGTTCTCCCCGGCAGCTCTGGTAGTACGATATATCACCAGGAGGTATATCGGGGAGTATGACCCGCGCCTGGAGCGGATCTACCCACACATGGCTGTAATTGACGGAGAAACGCTGGCCTTGGAGATACTAGACTCTGCTGGACAGTCACATGTAAGTATCACTGCATCAGTATACTGTCGCTAACATCTGTACTAACCACGGGACGGACGGGGATTGAACCCATGGAGAGATCTGTGGTTTGTTTGCAATCGTGTTTATACGATTTTGAGAGTCAACATGTATACTGTCAGTGAAGTGTTGGCATGACGCATGTAAACATATCAGGGAGATCAGCACAGCTTCAAGCGGAGGACGCTTTGATGCTGGTGAAACACGCTTTATCCTAGGAACTGAAGCCACCCTCCCCTTCCTCGTATCCAACCTTGTTCCCTTCCCCAGACGCTAAATGACCAATTTAGGTTTAGCGCTTCGTCAAATATTCCCACAACTGGTTCCCTTAAATGTGAGTGAGTGACCCGTGTATTTAAAACACCTTCGTGCATAAGGGACACATACCTTCCTTCTTTATCTAATGTTCTTTCCTTAAGTTCTTTATCTACAAGGTTGAAATTTGAAAGTTTTTTTTTTCCCACTAGGACTAATTTTGAAGAAAGGCCTTAAATATGCATTTACTGTAAATAGGTTTAGTAGGTGTGTACCCCGTGAGGGAGTCTATGGATATTTATTCAAACGGATAGAATATTTAAGTTCAATATAGCGTGGTGGAGAAGTGTTCCCATGGTGCCTACTGCAACAGTTGGTCTCCCAGGGATGGCGTGTCTCCAGGCATGATGCACGGTGAAGATCGGTCTCCCAGGGATGGTGTCTCCAGGCATGATGCACGGTGAAGATCGGTCTCCCAGGGATGGTGTCTCCAGGCATGATGCACGGTGAAGATCGGTCTCCCAGGGATGGTGTCTCAGGCATGATGCACGGTGAAGATCGGTCTCCCAGGGATGGTGTCTCCAGGCATGATGCACGGTGAAGATCGGTCTCCCAGGGATGGTGTCTCCAGGCATGATGCACGGTGAAGATCGGTCTCCCAGGGATGGTGTCTCCAGGCATGATGCACGGTGAAGATCCGGTCTCCCAGGGATGGTGTCTCCAGGCATGATGAACGGTGAAGATCGGTCTCCCAGGGATGGTGTCTCCAGGCATGATGCACGGTGAAGATCGGTCTCCCAGGGATGGTGTCTCCGGCATGATGCACGGTGAAGATCGGTCTCCCAGGGATGGTGTCTCAGGCATGATGCACGGTGAAGATCGGTCTCCCAGGGATGGTGTCTCCAGGCATGATGCACGGTGAAGATCGGTCTCCCAGGGATGGTGTCTCCAGGCATGATGCACGGTGAAGATCGGTCTCCCAGGGATGGTGTCTCCAGGCATGATGCACGGTGAAGATCGGTCTCCCAGGGATGGTGTCTCCAGGCATGATGCACGGTGAAGATCGGTCTCCCAGGGATGGTGTCTCCAGGCATGATGCACGGTGAAGATCGGTCTCCCAGGGATGGTGTCTCCAGGCATGATGCACGGTGAAGATCGGTCTCCCAGGGATGGTGTCTCCAGGCATGATGCACGGTGAAGATCGGTCTCCCAGGGATGGTGTCTCCAGGCATGATGCACGGTGAAGATCGGTCTCCCAGGGATGGTGTCTCCAGGCATGATGCACGGTGAAGATCGACCTTCCTGTGGGGCAACGGTTATCTCTGAACTTTGTGAACTCTACAAGATCAAAACATTGTCTTAATGGAAGCTTGTTTGTGAAGGGGGGAATGTTCCGTAGCATTTTAGTCACAATAATTTGTGGTAACGTGAATTCTTTCCTTATGAGAGGAATCTAAAGTTACTGGTACAACACACACAACTTACGAGAAGAAGCTAAGTTGCTTGTACAACACAACACAAAAAAAAAACAGGTTTACACGATCATTTTCTTACCAGAAAATCATTAGTCTCGTGGTTGTCATTTGGGTATTTAAATGCTAAAGTGAGCGTTAATTTACAGACGAATGGTCATTATTATATATTTGTGGGAACAGTTAAATCCTCTTAAGCTCGAGCACATGGTATAGTGAAGGCTCTGTTCACCGTCCCAAACTCTAGAATAACGCTCTAGTGAACTGGACTCGAGAAGAAAGTGGTGGTAAGTGTGGCGAGGCATATTATGCAGCGTTAATGAGGTACAATCCTTTGAACGTCGATAACGTAATTAATAGAAGTTTAAGGTGAGTGCTTAGGTGAGAGTAGTGTGTTGTTGAGGCAGTGATGTCCTTGAACTGTTTGTCAGGGATGATGGTAATGGTGGTGGTAATGGTGATGTTGGTAATAATTGTGCTGCTGGTAATGGTGGTGCTGGTGCTGGTAGTAGTGGTGGGAGAGAGACGAGTAACTTTGATACTGATTAAGGCTCTTGATCTAAGGAATTTGAGTTTTCCCTCTCTCCCTCGGGTCGAGTCTGATTGCCTTTCTTGCCCCTACAGCTGTATGACTCCCACGGCTCTAATTTCCCCTTGATTATATAAAAAAAATTAACATTTAATGCGCATGTGCCTTGCGTCATATCATAAAAATTAAGATTGCATACTCCTTAAGGCAGTTGGTAGCACTGTTTATAATTTGTTGGTAGCACTGTTTATAATTTATAGTACAGTAAGTCTTCACTTAACGTCTTCGAGAGAGATATATAGGTTGTCAAAGGACACACTCTGTATGATGGTTACAGTATATTAACGGAGTCTGAGAGGAGGAGTACCCGGCACGTCTGTCCAGCTTTGTCGGCCTAGTGAGTGAGGGCGAGGCCTCTGACGTAGTAGCCACATGGAGCGGGAGCTCTGACTTCACAGTAACAAGGGAGCATACATGTAACGTCTGGGGTTACTATACTGTAATACACTACAGAAGTGTATACATATTTACTGACACGACATAGGTTCTTGGAAACTACGACTGCAAAACGACGTACAACGAAACCAATTTTACCATAGGCTAATTGAAATAAACAGCAGAGGTGCACAGTGCACTTTCAGCACTCATTGCAACAGGGTTAAATCAAGGAATAAATGTTAGCAAAGCAAAAATTGTAAATAGTGCCACCTGCCACCAGACAGTTCAACAACAACATAGAAACTACACAAACAGTTGCCCCGGATGGGAATCTATTCTTTTCTCATCAACGTTATAACGAAACGACGTTAAGTGAGGATTTACTGTATTCCAGAATTTGTTTGATATATTCGGTATGTCAGTGTTTGTTAGTGACGTATTAATACTTAAAATGTACGTCTAGGTGTAAGGAATTCAGGTCCGGTGGCCAAAATTTGAATATATTAGTCAGTACCCATGATGGTATGTTGTTTCCCCCATTGCTTTATCTTCACTTTTTTCATATATTCTTCCGTTGAGGTGGATGCTCTCTGTTGTTGACAAGCTTACCATGTGTCTGTGTGGGGAAGGGGGCTTCTCAGCACCGTGGATCAGAACTCACCCACCGTCTCTCTCTATCCCTTACCTTTGATATACCTTTGAAGAGTTTCGAGAGTATCTACTCTGAGCCCGGCCATGGGCCAGGCTCGTCTGGTGCTTGCCTGGTCAACCAGGCTGTTGCTGCTGGAGGCCCGCTGCCCCACATATCCATCACAGCCTGGTTGATCTGACACCCGATGAAGATACTTGTCCAGTTTCCTCTTGAAGGCTTCTACACTGGTTCCAGCGATGTTTCGGATATCTTCTGGTAAGATGTTGAATAGTCTGGGACCCCGGATGTTAATACAGTGCTCCCGTATTGTCCCCACCGCACCCCTGCTCTTCACTGGGTTTATTTTACACTTTCTCCCATATCTCTCACTCCAGTATGTTGTTATGGCAGTGTGCAGATTTGGGACCAGGCCCTCAAGTACTTTCCAAGTATATATTATCATGTATCTCTCTCTCCTCCGCTCCAATTACACCTCCAATTACACCTGTCCCCCCCCTCTCTCTAGCCTCTCTCGTGTCTCATTGTATTAGGGCATTGTTAACGTTAGTGTGTATGTTATTGAAGCTAACTGTTGTGCTCGATTTTAAGGAAAACATGTCCAGCGTTGTGGCTGGCAACCAAAGTAATGAGGCATCTGTAGCAGAGTGGCTTAAGGCTATCTACTCTCTTGCAGAGTTGGTGACCTGGATTCGAATCATGCTAGCTGAGACAATTTTTGTGTACACTTTTCCTTGTTTCCGTGAAGTACATTTTATATATATTTATGTATATATTTTTTCCCAAGAAAGGCTGATCAGTTATTACTCAGTGATCATGATTACCACCGCCATGGTTACTATTCCCATCATTATTATAAACATCACCAGTGTCTGCTTGGCCAGCCTTCCTCTGGTTCTTGTACCAGACTCGCTCCAGTGACTACCTCCTAGCACCGCACCTCCCCGATCTTTACTCTCACCCTAATTGGTGCCTTCCTTCCTCGCCTCAGTCCTCTTCCTTCCTGCCATACCTCCCTTCCCTCGTCAATATTGTTTATTCCCCTCATGTCTCACTCCTATTTCATATATTGGTGTAACTCTAACCTAAGATAAAATCGAATGTGTAAATTGGAAGAATCATTAAGAAACTGACGTTGGATTCTTTGTTGGAACATTAACGTAAAAATATTGGTGCACTGGTAGGTCTTCCTCGTCCCTCTTTCGTGAACTCTCCGCTGTGAGGATCGTAAAGGCAGCGTCCGTGTCTGCGTGTGCACTGGAGGGCAGCCACCGACCTCCACAATGACACACACACCTTCCCGACACCAGAAAATAAAATTATTTTAAGATTATCAAGTGGGTGAGGTGGAGACAGCAGTGACAGCTACACCATCCATCATGGTGAGGTGGAGACAGCAGTGACAGCCACACCATCCATCATGGTGAGGTGGAGACAGCAGTGACAGCCACACCATCCATCATGGTGAGGTGGAGACAGCAGTGACAGCCACACCATCCATCATGGTGAGGTGGAGACAGCAGTGACAGCCACACCATCCATCATGGTGGGGCAGCAGTGAGCACCCATCCATCATGGTGGGTGGGACAGTGACACACACCATCCATCATGGTGAGGTGGAGACATCAGTGACAGCTACACCATCCATCATGGTGAGGTGGAGACAGCAGTGACAGCCACACCATCCATCATGGTGAGGTGGAGACAGCAGTGATAGCCACACCATCCATCATGGTGAGGTGGAGACAGCATTGATAGCCACACCATCCATCATGGTGAGGTGGAGACAGCAGTGATAGCCACACCATCCATCATGGTGAGGTGGAGACAGCAGTGACAGCCACACCATCCATCATGGTGAGGTGGAGACAGCAGTGACAGCCACACCATCCATCATGGTGTGGTGGAGACAGCAGTGACAGCCACACCATCCATCATGGTGAGTGGAGACAGCAGTGACAGCCACACCATCCATCATGGTGAGGTGGAGACAGCAGTGACAGCCACACCATCCATCATGGTGAGTGGAGACAACAGTGACAGCCACACCATCCATCATGGTGAGGTGGAGACAGCAGTGACAGCCACACCATCCATCATGGTGTGGTGGAGACAGCAGTGACAGCCACACCATCCATCATGGTGTGGTGGAGACAGCAGTGACAGCCACACCATCCATCATGGTGAGGTGGAGACAGCAGTGACAGCCACACCATCCATCATGGTGAGGTGGAGACAGCAGTGACAGCCACACCATCCATCATGGTGAGGTGGAGACAGCAGTGACAGCCACACCATCCATCATGGTGAGGTGGAGACAGCAGTGACAGCCACACCATCCATCATGGTGAGGTGGAGACAGCAGTGACAGCCACACCATCCATCATGGTGAGGTGGAGACAGCAGTGACAGCCACACCATCCATCATGGTGAGGTGGAGACAGCAGTGACAGCCACACCATCCATCATGGTGAGGTGGAGACAGCAGTGACAGCCACACCATCCATCATGGTGAGGTGGAGACAGCAGTGACAGCCACACCATCCATCATGGTGAGGTGGAGACAGCAGTGACAGCCACACCATCCATCATGGTGAGTGGAGACAGCAGTGACAGCCACACCATCCATCATGGTGAGGTGGAGACAGCAGTGACAGCCACACCATCCATCATGGTGAGTGGAGACAGCAGTGACAGCCACACCATCCATCATGGTGAGGTGGAGAACAGCAGTGAGACAGCCACACCATCCATCATGGTGAGGTGGAGACAGCAGTGACAGCCACACCATCCATCATGGTGAGGTGGAGACAGCAGTGACAGCCACACCATCCATCATGGTGAGGTGGAGACAGCAGTGACAGCCACACCATCCATCATGGTGAGGTGGAGACAGCAGTGACAGCCACACCATCCATCATGGTGAGGTGGAGACAGCAGTGACAGCCACACCATCCATCATGGTGAGGTGGAGACAGCAGTGACAGCCACACCATCCATCATGGTGAGGTGGAGACAGCAGTGACAGCCACACCATCCATCATGGTGAGGTGGAGACAGCAGTGACAGCCACACCATCCATCATGGTGAGGTGGAGACAGCAGTGACAGCCACACCATCCATCATGGTGAGGTGGAGACAGCAGTGACAGCCACACCATCCATCATGGTGAGGTGGAGACAGCAGTGACAGCCACACCATCCATCATGGTGAGGTGGAGACAGCAGTGACAGCCACACCATCCATCATGGTGAGGTGGAGACAGCAGTGACAGCCACACCATCCATCATGGTGAGGTGGAGACAGCAGTGACAGCCACACCATCCATCATGGTGAGGTGGAGACAGCAGTGACAGCCACACCATCCATCATGGTGAGTGGAGACAGCAGTGACAGCCACACCATCCATCATGGTGAGGTGGAGACAGCAGTGACAGCCACACCATCCATCATGGTGAGGTGGAGACAGCAGTGACAGCCACACCATCCATCATGGTGAGGTGGAGACAGCAGTGACAGCCACACCATCCATCATGGTGAGGTGGAGACAGCAGTGACAGCCACACCATCCATCATGGTGAGGTGGAGACAGCAGTGACAGCCACACCATCCATCATGGTGAGGTGGAGACAGCAGTGACAGCCACACCATCCATCATGGTGAGGTGGAGACAGCAGTGACAGCTTCACTGCCTTAAGCTGTCTATCCTCCCTCAACAGTGTCGCTGACAGTGAAATAACAAATGTTTCAGTGGCTGCGAGATCCGAGAATTGCATCCCCGTATCGAATAAGGCATTATCTATCACGGACCGGTGTCCACAATGTTATGTTGAAAATTGTATAAAAGTTTAACACACTTGTGCAGCAGTTGTGTATCTTTAATTTTGAAATGTTTCGCCTACACAGTAGGCTTCTTCAGTCAAATAGAGGCAGCAGATGTAGTAGTGAAATGATGTAATCAGTCCATCAACATTATAGCAATAGTATTTGCGGTGGTCAGTCCCTCAGTCTAGAGAAGAGTTCAGCTCCTTG